>PVHP010000384.1:87606-156076 GCA_004024765.1 Zapus hudsonius | reverse complement strand
CCCTCCCTGATCAGTTGGATATCCTCCTCCGTGGGCTGTCTGTATTAGTCCTTATGGCAAGGGATCCTGGATATCCTAGTACTCAGCCTGGTCTTCCTGGTCCAAGTGTGTTGTTACTGATGGGTGCTATGCCTCTGGACCATCTCCCCCACCACGACTCTCACAATCTTTGGGCTGGAGAGATGACTCAGTGGTTAAGGCACTTGCCTCCAGTGCCTAAGGCCCCAGGTTCAATTCCCCAGGACCCACATAAGCCAGACCCACAAGGTGGTGGCCCTGGTATACTCTCTCTCTCTCTCTCTCTCTCTCTGCTTATAAATGAATAAATAAAATATCTAACAATATTTTTACAAAAATATCTCTTTTGTATTTTAAATATATCAAATGTATTGCTTCATATTCCATTTTCTTAAAAATAGTGATGTCTGAATTCATTAAAAATATGATTTTTTTACTACTTGTTTTTCCTACTGGCTTATCCTCAAGATCTCTTCTATCTTGTGATTTGATGGTGCTATTCATTTCTTAACCTAAATGTAGTGAGACCTGAATTAAACAAACATATTATTTCAGAGAAGATTTATATTTTCTCTCTCTAGTAAAGAGACCATCAACCAGCAATAATTTTAAATTTCTTTGTGTGTGGAATATGAATGTGAGTTTATGTGGTAGTCAGAGGTCACCCTTGGTGTCAGTCCTCGCCTTCCATCTGCATGGTTCAGGTTACCTTCTGTCTCTTATTGCTCACTGCTGCACTTGCAATGTTATATGACTCACGAAATTCACACTTACACTATTGCTTCTGACATTGTTAGGGGTCCTGGGGATCCATATTCACAGCTGTACACTTGTGTGGCAAGTGCTTTATCCACTAATCCATGCACTAATTCCTATTGTCTTTAAAGGTTGACTTTACTACAAAAAATGGTATAACCCGCCTGTACATTTGTATCATTTATGGTTTATAGTCCTGTGATTGGGCCAAGAGCATATATCCTTCATATGTTCTGTTACAGAGAGTATAACTGACCAAAAACCCTTCTTGCTTTCTTGTGTCTATTACTGCATTTTCACTGAGGACACCCTTGTCACAGACAGCTCCCTGTTTGTGTCTGTGATGAGTAAAAATACTAATGTGGCCTTATGTATACAGGATAGAGGATCACTTTAGCTGAAAATTTTAGCTCTGAGAGCCTCCATTGGCTGGGTCAAATTTTCCTAGAGAGTAGTCTGGTCTAAAATTCCTCCTTGGTAATTGTTGTGATTGCCTGTTTTACCTGAGGGTCAGACCTGAATCTGTTGAAACTTTTCCTTGCCTTTCTTGGCTTCTATTATTTTGTCTTTAAATGATGCTTCATACACATCTGATATTGTGGCATTTGTTTCCTAAGAGAACTGATTGCATATGACCATATGTTTCTTTTGGAAGGATGAGTGTTTATATGTGAATACATACACAAATATATGCTTTGTAATGCTGGAATTCTTCACTTGTTTGGGGATAAGACGTGGTTAAATTTCCATTATTTTCAATAAAGGAAAGTTATCTATTCCACTTCAATCAGTTTATAAAGCTAAAGGCTTTGTACATACTGAAAATATAGAACATAACTGAAGATGTTTTCTTGAAATAAAAATAACCAGCACTTAGTAGCCATAAAATCTAGTTGATTGTTCAACTAATATAAAAGTCATTATTTCATTTAATTATTAACACCCATGGTCATAAGTAGATTCTTCTTTCTATCCTCAATTTATTTCATTCAACTATTTCAAAATAATTAAATTTGACTTACATTAATATATAGCAATCACCATTCTGTACATATATAGACCTCATACTTTATTTCTGTCTAGTTCATAAAATGCCAGTGCTCTCCAATCCCTACTTTTAATTTTTCTTTTTGAGAAATTGCAATAGAATATATTGAATATTCTTTTCAAAAATTTTCATGTCTACTATGTACTTGTACATAGAAATATGCTCTTGAGATGTTCTTAGATTGATAATGTAGTGTCAAAGGTATTTAACAGAATTTTTTCTTGTTCTACTTGAGGGTTAGTGTTCTTAAGGAACTAATTTATTTCTGATGATTCCATTGAATTGTGGAGCTTGTGGATTATTTTTCAAGTATTATGCTGACTACTGAGAGACTTAGTTAAATTTGAGGCCTAATAATTTTGTATAGCAATTCTACATTTTGATTTTTTTGTTATTTTTGTACCTTTCTCATAATTTTTTTAATGAGTGTGTACATTTGTCTGTGTTGTTGAATAGTATTATTAAGTATATCTGTAGCACTGCTTCTCTATCTGTTGGAACATTGATGAACATTCTTATGATCAAACTATATAGAGTTTTTTTTTGTAATTTTTGGTAAATTTTCTGGTCTGGAATCTGTTACTTTTCCAGTTGACAAAGATACTATAATCTATCATAAAAAATTCATCTATGCATGTAGTATTTATCTTTATGTTTGGATCATATTCCCTCAAATGTGTATAGTATAGTTTATCTTTGCTGTTTGTACTAATATGATACGATAAAAATATTAAATATAAGTATGCAAATACTGTGTTTCCTTCCTGCCTTCTACAGATCATTGTGATGGTTTCTGACCTTTTAATACATTGATCCCAGTACATGGTAAGTAGATTTCTGGAAGATGTATAAATGAAGTAGTTTTATAGGGAAAAAATAGATAAGAATTGGTGAAAGGGAAAGCTTTGTCAACGGAGAAAGACAGAAAATATTTGGAATAATGTTAAACAGATAAAGATTTACATTATATGCTATTGTTTTATTTAGGCTAATTCCTTATTTGTCATGCCTCCAGGCCATCTCCAGAAATAATATACAGAAGTCAGCAACCTTTAAAAAGTAATAAATATACTTCATTGTCCTACATTTAGTTTTTTTTAAACCTAACTGGTTTAGCTAAAACTTTCACAAAAATAATGTGCATTAGTCCCTTTCTTATTGCTGTGAACAAATACTTCACCAGAAGTCATTTCTGGAAGGAAACTGACTTCGAGATAAAATTTCGTGGTAGGGAAGCATGATGGCAAGAACCAGAAGTCAGTGCCATGTTACAGCACAGAGAAAGAGCAGGAAGTAGAGCTGAACCACAAAGTGCCAAAGCCCATCCCTGGTGTCTCACTTCCTCCAGTAAAGCTTCATCTTTTAAAGTTCTGTAACCTTTCAAGCATCACTACCCTCTGGGGACAAAGTGCTCAAATGCATGAGCCTATAGGGCATCTCTTTAGTTCAGACAATACTACACCTTTGGCCATCACAAGGTTCGTGCCATCTGTAGACCAAGGGTTCAAACACATGAGCCCAAGAGAGGCATTTTTACATACAAAGCACAACACAAATAGAAATGACTTAATATTCTTATCTGTACTTTAAATAAAGTAGACAACACCATCTCTATGTTGAATTTGAAGTTTACCAGATTTGATCTATACTCTAAAACAGAAAATTTGGAATAGCTTCATGGATCACAAGGTGGATATATCCAGGAGAGATAAATTTATAAGAAAAATTGAGGATAAAAAGAGAAATCTACTTGTGGCCATGGGTGTTAATATGTAGAAATTATCCTGAAAGGAAGATTGTGGAATCTTCTTGCCTAGGGATATTTTAAGTGTAAGGAGCTATCATTTCACTAATGAGAACAAAAAGTAGTTTGGATCGAAATATTCATGTCCCAGATAGCTTTAGGATTTTTCAACTAGTTTGAGGGATTAAATTTTAAAACATAAAATATAAATTTATATGATGTCTGATTATGCAGTTAGCAAGTTTAGAATTCTTGTCAAGGGTAGACATGTCACTTCCCAGCATGTTCAGAAAGAGACACAAGTACATAGACTTAAGGACCTTGCTTTTTACTATCGAATGAAAACGCATCACAAAGGAAAATAAAATGTGTTATTAAAAAGTAGGGATTTTCTACTAGCCTCATCGATATTCTCTGCAAGGTTGGTTAAAAAATCATCAAGTTCATTGTTTTTCACTAAAACTTGATCAGCAGACTAAAAGGTTTCAGAATAACAATGACTAGCAACTTTTAGGAAGAGAAACTAGAAGGGTTCTGATAGTACATTATAACATATTTACCACCTTAATTTTAAATTAGTATAGTACCATTTTAATAAAAGTTTATTATAAATATAATAAAATAAAGGCACACATTTTGTAATATTAATATCAAGTAAGTGGATATTTGCTTGGTTTTGTTTGTCGTTATTTTACTGGATGTGTCTATGGCTTGTCTAATGCTAACACAAGTTTTTTTTAAGGTCATTTTTTTCTATATGGGATTCATACCTTTATTTATGAATTATAACTTTCCACTCAAGTTTAGAGGATCAAAATGAAAATTATTTTAATGAAGCATGTACTTACAAAGTTAGCATGAAACAGACAACCCCAAACAGAAGTTTGCCTCAATAACTAATAGCAAAAAAAAATTAATCTTTTTAAAAATTTTCATTATTCCAGATAAATTTCTAATATTCCCTTTCATTTACATGTTGAAACTAAGTAGACACATTTGTAGGTTGTAATTTTTCCATCTACAGGGCTCACAAAGTTTTCATTATGGCGATACATAGATCAGCAAAGTATAACTGAAGATTTCCCATAGCACCCTAGAGTTTAAAAGCTAAACTAAGCATGGATCATTGTTTTCTCCAAACTAGAGACATCTTTTTGCAAATCAGTTTTCCAACCGATAGGAAGAGACTATTGTAGATAATGTTTCTGCATTTAAACCCATAAGAATTATTGTGAAAGCAAGCGGAACTCATGAGAGACCAGGGGGTTGGAGTGGAAGAACCCTTGCAGCGCAAGGAATCAGGATGGTCTTTAGAACCCATGCTACCTGAGCAAGCAGGTCAACGATGCTGCCTCTAATGAAGACCCATCCATTACCATGACAGGCGAACTCTTGCTGTAGATCACTTTCATGGTCTCCAAAGAAGCTGAGCACTTATCAGTAACATTCAAAAATCCACTGGAAAGTCATTCATTTCACTTTATGGTCCTAATTAGCCATTTGTATAGTTCTATAATTAAATATGTTCCTTTCTCATCAAGTTTTCACTTTAGTAATGATACCACTGTGCCACAAACAGGCCCCATGCTGCTGGGTTTGGGACTTATTCATAGCATTTAATTGGTCACCCAGTGGTTAGCCAATAACCCCTTCTATGGGAAGCAACACTCTGAATGCTGTTAATGGGCTGGAGGCACAGTGATTGCCTCCTGGTACCCAGCAGTACTGGGAATAAAGCAATTTCCTCCACTGTGTTGTGTGCCCAATAGCTAATCCTCTCCACTCCTGAAATGCACACTATTTGGTTCTAAGTATTTGTGCTGGCTTACTTACCGCTGGGTTGTTAATAGGCAGTGATTCTTCAATGCTCCTTCAGTGAAGTTACAGTCTGCTTGCTGACTGCTAATTAAAACAAGTTTGCACTCTAAGACTGCGACCAAAAGGTAGCAAGGTCATCTTATTTAATGCAGTAACCTTTCATGTAACGATGTTGATACACTACTCACATGTTCACATTTTCTAAACTGGAAAGTCTATTATTGATTGCTTCAAAAGAACCAAATTGAGCCTCAGAATCTTAGAATATTCTACTTTCCTTTCAAGTAAAATTCTTAAAACAACAACAACAACAAAACACCCAGCCCAAGACCCTGACACCTGACAGACAGTTAAATAACAAGGCCTCATGAAAGGTTCTCTTTATTATAATTTGACATCTGAAAACAATAAGAAAAAAAGGGACTAGCCCAAAAAATTGAAACCATTAAAGTAGTATGTGGGTGTTTCCCCATGTTTTTTCCTACATTTTTAGATGTAGGAAAGGACTTGTTAAAGGCTCTAATTCAGAAATAAGACAGTCGGTAGAGGGCACTTCCCGTCTGTCTGCTTTTGGAGTGCATAACCACATGCACATGTTAAGTCTTAGACTTGGGATTCTGGGAGGAAAATGAACAAAATCATGTAAACTGCGACAGGTAGAAGACATGTTTTTATGCAGAATCTCATAAGGATATTGAAAAATAATCTAAATGACTAAATTCTTGGTGTATACTTTTTATCTTTCCTGGGATTCACCTCCAAGGAGACAAAGGTGACTGCACAAAATTTCCTAGGAGATATTATAGGGTTTAAACACTTTTCAGAGAGCCAGGAGTACCAATGTGAATTATTTCAATATTTTCAAATCAAAATTAAACATCTTTAAGAAAACATAATTATACTCAAAATCCCAAGAAAATAAAAATCATAAGTGTATTCATAACTCAAAAGTGAACAGGTATTATAACTGTGAAAAAACTAACATTGTTTCCTGTAGCAGGGTAACATTATGGGCAAGTTTTCTCTAAGAAATACATTTCAGATGAATTTAAAAGTAAGACTTAAGATGTCATTCCATTGCTTGTTCTTGTGTTGCATACATAATAATTTGTGTTTATAATTTGTATATGTAGTTCTAATTACACCAAAAGAAATGCATACCTTTGACATAATAAAGTCATTTTAGCATTCTTTGTAATGATAAGCCTATATCATCCTTATTGATCTTGACTAATAACTAAGTATATGTATATATTTAAGTCACAGAATAATTTTAGTGGCAGTTTCTACTTATATGTTAATTTTGTATCCCATAATTTAACTGATTTTTAAAATTTGCCCTAAGAGTTATGTGTGTGTGCCTGCATGTGTGTGTTTAATGTCTTCTACCTATAAGAATATTATATTTCACAATAGAGAAGTGTTGTCCTGAGTTGTAGCAGTTACCTCCTCATTGCTGACATTGACACATGACCAGAAGCAGCTTATGGGAGGAAAGGATTTATTTCAGGCCTACAGACTTCAGTGGAAGTTTTGCCATGGTGGAAGAAGCTGGCTTACTTCTGTACATCCATAGCAGAGAGAAAATAATCAGCACCTGAAAAGCACAAACAGCCAGAGGTCCAGCTGGCTCTTTATATACCTGGTAGGACTGAACTCAAGGTATATCACCAGGGATATGCTTGATCCTGTATGGTGTTGCCTACAAAAGACTAAGTAACAAGATTAATCAAAACACTTGAGTCTATCGGGGACATACCTTTATAGTCAAACTAACCCTGGCCCCATAGACTAATAATCATCTCACAATGCAAATTACACTCAAACCAACATTAAAAGTCCCCAATATTAACACTGTTCAAGAGTCTCATCTGAGATTCAAGGATATTTCATAACTGTAATTCGTATAAAATCAAAACACAACTTATATACTGCCAACATATAATGGCACATTCCAAGTCCAAAATTCATAAGCAGTGATGAAGAAGTCTCTGGGTTTCCAATTCTGCTCCTCTAGTTGGTTTATTCACAGTCCAGGGAAAATTCCCTCCTGAGCCATCAGCTCTCTGTGTCTGCTTGTTTCTCAGTCCTGTTTTATCCAAAACATCCTTGGGTTCAACTTTGCTTAAATTCTTAGGGTATGGTCAGAATGCAGCCAGCCTTTCTACCAGTAGCCCAGTTTCAACAAAGTCCTCTCCTTATTCTTTGTAAATTCATAATCTTAGCTTTGACATTCTTACCATAAATTTCTATGTACTGACCCATGAGCCTCTTCAGTCTAAAGTACCAAATCCTTCCACATTCCTCCTGCAAATAAATTTCCAAAGACTAATATTGCAAAAGTCATTGCAGAAACAATACCAATTTACTATCTCAGTTACCTTATCTTTGCTTGGACAAACACACAATCAGAAGCAGCTTCTGAGATGGAAGGGTTTATTTAAGTCTTACAGAATCCAGGAGAAGGTCCCTAATTAGAGAAGAAGATGGCTCATGTCCATATACAGAACCAACACCCACAGATATAAATAACCAGAGCTCAATCTGGCTGTACACACACCCAGTAGGGTTGGACTCAAGATCAGCCTCCTTCCCCCAGTGACACATCTGCTCTAGGAAGACTCTTGCTTGTAAAGCCTTATGGCCCAGGTTCAATTCCCCAGCACCCATGTATAGCCTGATACACAGGGTACAAGATAAGTAGAAATCTTTTCAGAAAGAAGAGTATAGCTTGGGGCCTCACATTTTCAAAATTCAGAATAGATTACAAAATAGTAGTAATTAATAGAATGGATATAGAACTACCAATGGACCCAACTATCCCTCCACTAGGCATCTACCCTCAAGATTTCATGCCTCAGCACAGAGACATTTGCTCAACCATGTTTATTGCAGCTCAATTCATAAGAGCTAAGAATCAACCCAAATGTCCATCTATGGATGAATGGATATCAAAGTTGTGTTATATTTACATAATGGAATTCCACTCATGTGAAAGGAAAAATGACTTAATGAAATTTAAAGAAAATCGGACAGACTTGAGCAGATCATACTTAGCAAACTCATACAAGAACAGAGTCAAATGTTGCATATTCTCCCTCATACTCGAAGCATACCAGTCACGTGAATTGAGAGACTGTCCAAGGGGTGGAAGGAATGGTGGGATGGGAGGTTGGGGAAACTTAAACAATAAACTAAACCAATGATGAATTGGAACCATAATATGATATGCAATTCAGACTAATGTTGTCATGGTTTGATCCAGGTGTCCCCCACAAACAAATTAATGTGTTCTGGGTAATTGATCCTCATCTGATGGCAGTTTGGATTTTACAACCTGAATGGAGATGTGTTGTTGGGGCGGGCTTATGGGGATTATAAACCAGCTTCCTCTTGCCAGTATTTGGCACACCTTCCTGCTACTGTTTCCAGTGCTGTGGTGGAGGTGATGTCCACCCCACTGCTCATGTCATCGTTTTTCCTGCCAGGATGGAGTCTCCCCTTGAGTCCGTAAGCCAAATAAACCCATTCCTCCCCAAACCGCTTTTGTTTGGGTTCTTTCTGCGCAGCAACTAGAAAGGTGACCACAACAAATCTCATGAGAATGCTGAACACACTGCTTTATGGTAGAGATCAGCAAGCCAAAGAAGTGATAACCTGTGCAATAGTGGTGCCAAAAATCTAGGGGCTATTCAACAGCTTTCAAATAGGCTAAGTGATCCATTTTGTGACAAGGCATCCTCACGTGCAATTAGGATCCAGGGCAAAATTTTATGGAGACCAAAAACAAGGGCTCTAAGGGGAAAAGCCCACTACCGGAGGCTTAGAGAGAAGCTACACCCAAAAGAATCTTGACAAATTAGAAATGTGTGCCTCATTTTACCTACACTGAGCTCACTCTCCAATGTAGATTCTGTTAATATTTTTCAGAAGGCAATGAGAGAGCTGTGCTGAACCCACTTCCACCAACAGGCCAAGGGATGATGGCTGTCATCCAAGCAAGAGATAAATCGCCCCTGGGCTATTGTGTAGGCCTGGAATGAAACCTTTGAGAAAGTGGTGGGATAAACAAGAGACCTATTACCACAGCTAGTCAGATAACCCCAGATAGATCAATGTGACAGACACCAACGAAATCCAACACAACCCAAAGCAGAAGTCCAGAAAACTCAAGATCTCAACAATAAACCAGACTTAAAACTCACTCACCATGACTCAGGGAACTGAGTGGAAGAGGGGGTGGAAAGAACGTCAGAGCTATGGTGGGGGAGAATATCCAGAGACATCGCCCCCATCCACAACAACTCACAAAGGGGTGGAGGGAGGGAACTGTCCCCCTCTTGTACAATTCATAATCCCTTATTCTGTGGACTAATCCAGTATGCCCTATGAAGGGGATTCCCAGTGGATTTGGGACAATGAGGAGGGACATTGAGGGTACCATCATAATACTTGCTCATACAATTTATCTAATTATGGATAATAAAGATATCAATAAAAAAAAACTAATGATACTTTTTGAGGACTGAATGCTGATGTTGACCCAAAATCTATATGCTGAGAACCTATATCCATATTCACTAACATGAGGTGTGAATCCATGGGGAGGTTACTAAAGTCATGATTAGAAAATGTCTCAAGTAATACCCTCACCTTTTTCTATGATGTGAGGACAAGCAAAAGGCTATGGTTTAATAAATGTACCCGCATTAAGCACTGTATTTTCCAGTGTCTTGATTTTAGATTTGCTGCTGAAAGATTTTCAGATTCCAGGACTATGAGAGTTAATACATGTCTAGGAAACATCACACTAAACTGTTGACATTTTTATACATTTAATTTTAAGATGTTTAAACAGTTTATTGTGATGTTTATAACAATGCCCATAAATTACTAAAATAGTGCTGGAATAACAGAGTTATACACAACAGTGGAGCAAACAGAGAGCCTAGAATATGCTGATGCATCTATTTTTGAGGGAACTCTGCTGGAAAGGGACTGAGAGTATACAAAGGAAAAAGAATAGACAGAAAAAGTGCTGTTGAGAAAGAAATGGATATTTGCAGGCACAGAATGAAATTTGATACATATCATACCCTACATAGAAATCAATTCATCAATGGAATAAGGATTTAAATTTATATTTAAAAGGGATTCAAAAGCATAAAACTCCTAACAGAAAATATAAGGGGAAAACTGTCAAGTATTGATCTTATTAATGATCTCTAAGATACAGCCTTAAAAGCAATCCAATGGAAAGCAAGAAAGAATGGAAAAGTGGGTCTACATCCAGTAAAAACTGTTAGTCTACAAGAACAGTCAACAGAATAAAAAGTTACCATACAAATGAGGCACACTATTTAATAAGTCATGTAACTGATGAAGGGTTAAATTGAAAAATATAAAAGACCTCCTATAACAATAAAAACAAACTATATTTGATTTAGAGATAGGCAAATTATAGAAGTAGACAATTTTTTTTTTCAGAGAAAGCACACAAATGGCAATCATTACATGGAAAGATGTTCAATACTATCAAACATCAGAGGAATAAAATATAAAACTATGAGACATGATTCAGAACTTTTAGGATGAGCCAAGAATCCAACTCTTTAGATGTCTACTATATTACATTTACTTCACATTGAAAGTCCTTTTGTCAAACTATTTTCTTATAAGTCAAAAACTCAACTTTGCAGCAGAAATAATCATTAGTTACTGATTAATCACTACTGTATCAACAGCATTACTCAGACCAGTAAATATATTATGTTTTATATATAGTTTTTTTAACTTTTCCATAGTTATATGTTACATTTTGATTGTACATATATTGCCATTATATATATATATATATATATATATATATATATATATATATATATATATATATATATATATATATATATATATATATATATATATATATATATATATCCCATTAACCCCTTAGTCTCAACTCTAACTAGTGACTATGCCAGGGAAGATGATTGCCTCTCCCTGGTAAACTTTAACTGTCCTAAGGGAGAGGAGTGGTCTCCCAAACCCTTCTTCTATCTACCACCAGATGTTGACTGGCTTCATCATGAGCATGTCCACCACATCTGGTGTAAGTTCATGAGTACAATGGCCTCATCTGTACAGATGCCATAGTTTTCCTCCCCATTCTCTAGCTCTTACATTATTTCCATCTTAGTTCAGTAATGTTCCCTGAGACTGGGAAAGGATGATGTGTATGTCTCACTTAGACTCAAGCACTCATCAGTAACTCATTTTCAATATTTGACCAGTTATAATTCTCTGCATTGATTTCTCACTGTCAAACAAAACCTAAACAGCTTTTCTGATCAGGGCTCAGAGCATAACCGATCTGTGAATTGAAAATATTTAGCAAGCAGTGTGACAAGAAACAAGTGAAATCCAATATTTTAATTGGCACAGAGAAGTAGGGATGCAAAGTCACTAATTTAAATGCATATACTGACAATGTTGAGTATTTAATCAAAATAGAAAGAAGTATTTCAAACCAATCCAAACTCAAAAGCATAAATGAAGCTCATTTTAAATAATTTTTCTAACTATTCTATGATGTTAGATAAAAATAATCACCTTCCAAGTAGGTAGTCAAGCAGCAGTGAGTCAAGCATAAGCAAATTTGTGTTAGAATAGAAATATATGAAATCTGTGTTGGGAAGGTTAGAGATCATGGGATGTTGCAGCTCTCCAAAATGTCTGAACAGGGCAAGTCATAATTCATAATGATATAAAGATACATATCTATCAATAAAAAGTATCAGCAAGTAAACATTCGGAAGATTTAAGTCTAAATTAAAATTTCTGGCTACAAATATTAACAGAGTGCTTATGTAAAATTGTTGTCAGCAGAAATCATAATACTTTTGGTTAGAAAGCAAAGGGATGATACAGGCTCTAATGAAAGAATCCCAGAAGAGTAATGAGTCATGGATGTAATTTACAAGGTCAAAGGGAAATTAAGGTGCTTTGGATGGAGAGAATATTGTTGGTAAACTAACTGCTTTGCAGAACTGTCTTCAGAACAAGACCTATGGGAGAATGTGTTTTCACAAATATAGGAAATTTTTACATATGCATATCATTTTTTAGATAGGTTTCCCAAAAGTTTTGAAAATGAATGCCTTATGGGAAGACATCCAAGTTGTCTTGTGGTCTCCTTCTGGTAAAAGGCAGTACTTGAGTTCAGAGAGACATTGCTGCACTTTTAAGACTTCTGAGATCTGATCGCCTGGGTCAGATTCACGGAAAAGTGAAATTATTACAATCATGGGACAGAGGAGAACAGTGGTGACTCAAAAGCAAGTAGGAAGAACAGAAACCAGAGACCACTGATGTCAGTAAACGTAGTTGTAAAAACTTGAGAGGAATTTAGATATTAGAACTTGTGAAAAATAATACAGGAGGTAGTGGAGGACAAGGCACAGTGCAGGGCAGGGCACAGTGCAAGGTCAGATGCCACCCAAAGTCAGGGTTTTTCGGGGTCAGTGGGCTGCAGGGTCAGTGTGCTTCAAGTCACTGTAATGCAGGGTCAGTGTGGGTCAGAGTCAGTGTGACACAGGGTTAGTGTGGATCGGGGACAGAATGATGCAGGACTCAGCATGCCTCAGGGTCAGTGTGGTGCAGGGTTAGTGTGGTTCAGGGCATAGTGTGTTGCAGGGTCAGTGCAGAGCTGAGTCAGGGTGCAGTGCAGTACAGGGTGTGCAGGGCAGGGCTCAGTTCCTGGAAGGATTCAGCAGTACAGGACAGAGTGCTTCAGACACAGAACACAGATGCAGTTCAAGATAAAATAACTGCCTTCCTTTTTACTAACATGGGAGAAATCACACTATGCTCAAGAAAGAGAGAAAAGGAAAATGTTATTTGTGTGAATAAAGAAGCAGATTTTATTCAGGCCAATAACAGTTTTTTCTTTTCAAGTTGTTGGTTTCCAGAATGGTCTGGAAATGACTAGAAACAAGTAACTTCACCTCCATTCTCACTCCAGTGGTGGCAAGGAAATTAAACCACATAGAGTCTTCCTGCCAGTAACTGGGTGGATAGACTTTACGCCCTTAACAAACCAGTGACCAAATTTGACCAAGTAAAAATGAAAACAAAATCTTCAAATCACCTATACATAAATTCCTCTTTGTCGCTTATAAGGGAGGGGGTGAAGATGGAAGGGACAAGAGACAGAAAGAATGGAGACAAGACAAAATTCTGATCCAGTCTCTCATTATTGCAGTACAGGTAGTACCTAAATATCATCTTGCAGGAGGAAGTGTCTGGGTGCTTATTTAGGAACTTGTGTAACTGGGTTGCTAGAAGACCTGACTGCAATGAGGTCATGTGATTTCTAGAAGGAAGCCTAGCAGGCAGGAAAAAGAGGTTTAAGTGGAGAAATAGAAACTTAACTTTGGTTAGTAGAGAAACTGGCAGATACCTGCAATATGGTATCCACTCAGTTAGGGCATAATAAGCAGCTCCCCACAGTAGAGATATGCAACAGAGGAAAAATGTGAAATTCTGAATGATTCATTGTAAAGATTCTTCAAAATGTGATGAAACAAATGTCTGGGGATTTGAAAACTCAGAAACATGCATGTGTATGTGTTGACAATCATTTAGTTACTGTTTTCCCACCTCTTACTTATCTCAAAGTCACCTTCCCAGAATACACTGTTTCACAGGTGGTAAATTTACTGACCTGAATGAGCATAGTAAGTGTAGAAGAGATCTCATCAATTAGACATTATGAGAGTATGTTTGTGTGACTTACAATATGCATGACCATACTGTACTGAAGCAAAAGAATATAATGACAATGAGGTCACACTTCAAAACTCCATATGTTAACTGGATGCTTACCCCTCCACTGAGCAGATGTTTATTGAATATCTTTCTATGCTATATAGTCTTAAAGATAATGAGAATTACATTGGTAAAGAATATAGGACTTCTATTCCCAAGGTAAGGGGATGTATCTGGTTCATCTACTATTGTCTTCTACTAAAATAAGGCCTAGAGTCTAGTGAATGCATAGTAAGCATATATTGAATAAGTGCATAGAAGAGATAAGTAATTTTCAATATGTACTCTAAGGTTAGGGAAATACCATAATGAGTAGCATGGCATGGGATATTCAAAGTGCTGTAAACACTTGCTAGGATGTCTAAGAGACTTTTAGGAATCAGTAAGGATATTTATGGATCAAACAAGGTCAGAGACAAATTGGAGCTGAAGTTGCATGCATTTTGAATGTATGTGTGCATGCACAGTGGTGGAGAGCCAAAGGAGGAGGGCTACATAGGTTTTCTAGGTATACACCAAACATTAGGGAAGACTAATCATGGTTCAGGATCTCCCAAAGTCAATACACTGGGTGTGCAAGAGACCATAACTAAAACCCAGGAGGTAGATTTACAACACCGTATTAAGGAGATTGAAGTTTATAGTAATGAAAACCTTTAAAGTTATGGAAGACATGAGCAAAATGTGACACACTGATGTATGTTTTAAAATGCCCTCTTCACATCTTCTGGAAATATGGTGGAATAAATACTGTAATTTTTTTCTAGCTATGAATACTTAAAGATATTGATAGGAAACAAAAAAAATTGAAAAGAGAGAAAAATTGAAGGTGCTAGTATAAAAAAGGAACTTGGCCGGGTGTGGTGGCACATGCCTTTAATCCCAGCACTCGGGAGGCAGAGATAGGAGAATCACCATGAGTTCAAGGCCACCCTGAGACTACATAGGGAATTCCAGGTCAGCCTGGGCCAAAGTGAGACCCTACCTAAAAAACAAACAAACAAAAAAAGGAACTTAGTAAAATACAGAGCAAAAAATGAAGGTTGGAAAATCAGTGGGTAAACAAGAGAAAGTGCTATGGCACAGGTAAAAGACAAGGGCAGTTTCTGATGGAAGTAGAATTAACACCTAAGATATACCTCAGCCATCAGATGACCAATTCTTTTTATCATATCCTTTTATATAGATCAGTACTTCTTGGATGGCTCAGAAAATGCCAATTTTTTAAAGTGGTTTCACTAGGATGATTTCCTTATGTTGAAGATAGATTGAGTGAAATAGGAGAATATTCTGAAGATAGCCAACTAGACAGAAAAACAACTCTTTGCATTATGTAATAATGGACCATAATCATTTTACTAAAGGAAATAATGTCAAACTATGTTAGGGACGAAAGCTTTTGGGGTCTTTGGAGGCACACCCTGACTTAATCTCAGGATAGCACCTTACTTAATCTCAGGATGGCACCTGACAGCTTGCCATGAGACGAAAACCCGGGAAATGACACGAGAAACAGAAGGATCCATAAAAAAAAAAAAAAAAGAACCTAGGTAAGAAAAGTGGGAGCGATTTTGGTTTTAATAAGAATAATTCAGGAGTGGTGGTACGTAAAAGTAGACTGTTTTTCTGCATGGCATAGAAGAAGGGAAGACGGGGGCTGGCGCTCTGTGCACCCCGAGGCTACCAGACAGATGAGCAGGTTAAGCAAAGAGTTCCACAGATGCCAAGGCCGAGAATAGTACGAGATGGCCGCGAGCTATGGCGGGGAATTCTTAGCTTCTCTCCTTTCCATGAGATGCAATCTGGAGGTCATTGTTTGTTATGGAAAACTGCTCATGTTTTCCTAAAGACTATAGAGCAACATATTCCTTGGTTTCTGGAGGAGGCGGAAACAACAACGAGTAGGCAACAGGTTCGCAGTGGCACGCCAGATCTGAGCGAGTTGGAGCGTGCGTGGTGGTGATTGTCAAGGCCACCTGAGCCCAAGTGTCATGCTTCCACCCCGCGGAGAAGCATGCCAAAGCAGTCTGGTCCCAAAGACTGCATGACAGGCCAGATCCAAGGCGGCCAGGCCAGGACTAACTGACTGGCCTAGAAACTTGAAATTCCTTAGTTTTTTTTTTCTTTTTTTCTCTGAGATGCAAATTCAATTGTCAAGGTCACAGGACCCAATGCTCAAGAGCTTTATGCTTATGTCAGAAGGTCAGGCTTAGAGGTCTGAGAAATTTATAAGGCTTTCTCTCTGTCTATACAGATGTAAAAGCAAGCTAAGCCTCTACTATTTCTCTAAATATACATGCAAAAGTGATATTTTTCAGTCAGTCTGAAACGCAGGTTTCCACCTTGTTAATGCAAGCACCCTGGGACTGGAAAAAACAATGGTCACTCAGGGCTCGCCCCAGGGAATACAGCCTTTTGTTTATAGGAAAACCAGCAACTCAAAAAAAATTAATTTTTGCCTTTATGATTTTGAGCTTTGCCTCTTTTTTGGTTATTGGTCTTTGTTGCCTATAGACTAAAGAATCCGATATGGCCATGAGGCCTTTCCCCAAGAGATGTTTGAAAAGAAAAGGTCTAACAAAATGAATTTGGTTGACTTGATGTCAGACTCTCAAGTCTTGGAGGTCTGAGAGACTTAATTAAAATTTATAAGACTTTTTCTCTGTCTATGGATTTGAAACGGGTTAAAAATCTCTGGTTTAGGTTAAAAAATGTCTGCTAAAAATCTTTGGTTTGAATTATGTACACAAAAGTGACATCTTTCAGTCAGTCAAAAAGACAGGTTCTTTCACCTTGCCAAAATTCCAGGTGCAAGCCCCTTGAGCTGACAATGGAATAATTTAAGCAAGGCCAAACCCCAGGGAGAATTAGCCTCAGGGAGTACAACCTTTTGTTTGAAAGAAAGGCCTTTCAGGCTAAATTCAATTGATTTGATTTAAAGTTTTTTTTTTCTCTAAAAGTCTTGTAACATATGAGACAGAGCGGAGACAGGAGGATGACAAAATGCTTAATTGGCTAATAAAATTTCCTCCTTCTGAGTTATTGATCATACTTGAATATTAACTATGATACAGATTTGTCTTTCCAGGTTAATCTCGATAAGTTTTGAAAATTCTACCAATGAGAAAATTGCCATATGTATCCAAAAGTTTCAAGGTAACATTCTAAAATAAGTCAATGTGAATGCAGCTTCTCTCAGAGATCATTATGTTTTGCATATACTGTTTTAAAATATGCAACATGAAATTATTAGCAGGAGATATACTATGGGTTGTCAGTGTTCCAAAAATGATATTTATAAAGGTGTAACATACCAGAAATGCCTATGGTTTCTCTGAATTCTATAAGATATAAAAGAACTAAAAATAAAGATAAATATGTGTTGGATGTCAGTTTTCCTATGAAAGCAATTACTAGGACTCATGGACTTAACAAAAGATAGAGCATATACTTTTGTGCTCTACTGGCTTTTGACTATGGGACAAGAGCTCTTCCTATTGCCAAAACCCCAGAAACAGACATATTTTCCAATACTTCCTCATAAGACCGTCTGGCAAACGGATTTATGACGAATGTAAAGGAAATAGATATACAAGGAGAATAAAGTCAATAATTGTATAGGTAAACTGAGTCAAAGAAAAAGACATAATGTTTCTTTTCTCATCTATTGTTCAATGGTTAGAGACATCTGTTAAGTACTATATGTTTTCTGCTTGCTTATAAATTAAAAAGAAGGGGGAGAATGCCCCTAGAAAGTGTCTTTCTTAATTTTGGGAATTTTGCAAAAAGACTAGTCATGGCAAATTATAAAAGAAATGATTCTCTAGCTTAAGTTTTTTATAAAACAGAGTACAGATGTTCTTTTGCTTGTGAAACCATACAGGCTAACACTGGACCTGATCATTCCAGTTATAGCTGTTGGTTCAGTGACTAAATTGTTTATGGATTAAGAAATGCACAATAGGAATTCTTGGGGTACTCACCAAGACTAGCTATGTTTCTTTGTCAAGGACAAACTGAATTTTTGGGATGAAAATTGCTTATGGGTATTGATTTTCTAGGGTGAGGTTTGCATATCTAAAAGCATTGTGAGTTTTAAGGAGATGGGTCTATTTGTTTACCAGGTGGTCATCATTGGACTTGTATAACTTGTAAGATTTAATTTCAGTTATTGTGGTTTCTATATTCCTATCAGATAAGTGTGATAGAATAACTTAATTAAGCTAACAACATTGGTTGTCACAGGTTTTTCTTTCTATAAATTTGGCAGGACACTGCTTTGTTTTGTTGCAGATGATCGCAGTTTCCATCTAAGATATTTCAACAACTGTCTTATTTTGTGTGCTTGAACTAACTCTTTGAGATTTAAGTTCCTGTGGACTTCGGTTCTCATACATCAATTGCAGTTCGTAAAAAGAGAGACTTTGGAATAGCTTCCATCATTGCTGCAATAGCCATTTCAGCTGTGACAGCTACTACGACTGCTATTGCTCTTGTTACTTCAGTTCCTACAGCACAGACTCTCAATAATCTTTTTTCTGCGACTGTCCAAGCTCTGAACATCCAGGATCAATTAAATGGATAATTTAAAACTGGACTTATGATTCTTGATCAGCAAATTGTTCCTGTGCAGAAAGACTTGGTATCATTGGACAATTAATGACATTGTGATGTGTTTGTTCTATTGTATTCATTCTATTTTGGGATTTTGTATAATTGATGTTTTGTAGCAAAAATATCTAGACAGCTGTCATATATGTTAACTTGTCATTGGACTTATGAGTTTAATCTTTATTGATAACTTATGAGTTTAATTCTTATTGCTAAAGTGCTTATCCCGACTATAGCATCTTCTATAAGAACTCTTGGTCTGATGTGCATTAACGCTTTACCAATCTCAGATATGCCAACAACTGTAAGAACAGCTAATTAAAGCAAGCCATGGCAGCTATGGGTGACCAATCCTCCCCCCATTTATGGCTTAAAATACTGGATTGGTAGTCAGAGATGGGTAAGATCCATGGAATTACATATCAACCTAAGACAGGGTTCTGACGCTTGGAGGTCAGAATTCCAATGACGGGTAAGAGTGCAATTTGCCATGGACAACCTAAGACAGACACGATCCTGAGCCATTTTTTAATAAAAGAAAAGGGGGATATGTCAGGGGCGAAAGCCTTTGGGGCCTTTGGAGGCACACCCTGGCTTAGTCTTGGATGGCACCTGACAGCTTGCCACGAGGGGCTTAGCTTAATGAGTTTCAGGAGGTGATCTCATTTGGCCATTATGCACAGGTTCTTCCCATTAGTCCTCTGATTGGCCAGGAAGCTCTATATATACTGTCTCGTTCCCCGCAATAAGAGAAGCAATAAAAAACACGTTCACCAACCCACAAGCAGTGTGTGTGTGTATTTATATGATCACTGTCCTCCACGGGCGGCTGGGCAGTGATAAAACTAAAACTGTGTCTGTGAGTAATCCACCTCAACAGAAGACAAATATGTACCTTTCAAACAAGGACAGAATACATTTTACTAAAAGATTTTTAGTGAAAAAATTTAGTTTTTATTTTTGGAAGAAATTAACTCAAAAAGGGATTGATATGCAATATAGAATGGTAAAAGTTTTTTTGACAAATAATATAAGGTACATATGATATGAAATGATTATAGAATGTTTTTGTTAGTAAATAAATACTTAGGGCTGAGCATGGTGGTTCATGTCTTTAATTCCATCACTTGGGAGGCAGAGTTAGGAGGATCACTCTGAGTTAGAGGCCAGCCTGAGACAACAGACTGAGTTCCAGGTCAGCCTGGGTGAGAGTGAGATCCTACCTTAAAAAATTGAAAAAAAAAAACCTTGAAGTACAAATAAAAATAAGTATAAGACTTTAGTACTATATATACTGACTGTAGTCAGGTAATAATAATAATTGACAATAAGGGAAATATTACAAAACTATAAAAGTAGTATATATAAAGTTCAAAGTAGCAATGAAGGAATGAGAAACAACTGAAAACTTCATGAATACAATGGAATACAAGAAATAAGAAAATGTACTATAATGAGTAAAGCCAAAATTATAAAGAATAAATCAAATGAATGAGTATCACCTAACTTAAAAGACTGCAATCACCATAAATGGAGGTAGTTGGAATGGTTAATAAATGAAGCAATGAGATCTTTCTAAATTATCTCAGTAACCATATAAAAAACTCAGTTTGATACATGGAGAATTACTGGAGGAGACATGAAACAGATAATATTTTTCCCCATCATAGTTTCTGAGAATTATTTATTGTGGGTCCATGGATTACTTGGGAGGTCATTGCACAATGACCCCCTTTTTATCCATGAAGCTGGGTGAACAGAGTCTTGGAACAGCGGTAAGCCAATGGGTATAGCCGCACAGGAGACAGTTGAAAGTGAACAGCTCATTTATTATGTTGGTGAGGGTGTTTATGTAGAATTAAGAAGGAGAGGCAGGGGAATAAGCAACAAGGGGATTGGCAGGGGCAGGGTGGCCTGTGGATGTCTCATGAAAGGATTGGAAGGGGCCAGCTGCATAGATAAACTGGAGGGACTTTTTGTTGCCTGGGTCTTGTTATAGCCTTATAGCTGAATTATATGAACTCCAGTAAACTCAGGCCTTGAATTGCCTGGATTCATCACGGTTTGCTGGGGCCTGCCAGGTGGCTGGAGGTTGGGGAGGTAAGGAGTCAGTTGAAGTCCTGTCGGTCTCAGGATGAGATAATCCGGGTTCCAGGCCAGTCTCAATTTTCCTTTAACCCTGTGTCCTCCATGCCTCTCAGCAGGGTCCCACAATTAATTACTTCTAATGCTGTGAATTTTCAGATACTTGCAATAGCTCCACATTTTTACCTTAAGCCATAGAGTTTCAGTTCTCTGCTGAGGTGGCTATGACACTTTCTGGAAAAAGTTACTTAGTTAATTATTTATGTAAATTCACTTAGCCAATTTACAAACCTCCCCTGGTCTTTCAAAAGGATTGCTTTCATTTCTGATATTGGGCTCCAGCGATTTTCAGATTTCCACCCTATTTTGTCTTTATTTACATAGTAGTTTTTTAAGGATAAAAATAAATAAATACCAATTTTATAGTAAGACATTTGTTACTTTCGAAAATCTCAATTTGGGATATCAGATTTGGTGTGTTCTCATGGATTCATTGTTAGAGTTTTTCAAACACCAAGTGCCCATGCCAGAAGAGTATATTGATGGAAGAATTTTAAAGAGAATGTTGTTTTGGGAGAATTTAGCTAACTGTATTCTTGAGCACGTTGCTGTAAGATGTCAAGATACAGTGATAACTTTAGTACAAATGGATGATTATTTATAGCATTGAATGTAGGTAGCTCACTTATTTTTCAGATTGTCAACACATTTCTGATAAGTATATAAATATTATTAAAACAAATTCTCTTTAATTTTCTACAAAAATATTTTAACAGCCTGGTGTTCTCTCTCTCTCTCTCTCTCTCTCTCTCTCTCTCTCTCTCTCTGTGTGTGTGTGTGTGTGTGTATCTCTGCTTGAAAATGAATAAAATAAAAAAAAGAAATTAAAATATATATATATATATTTTAACAATCATATATAACTATATAATATGGGCATGTTCAGCAGTATTCTTCTTCTATCATTCAGAATAATTTTAGTAATATCCAGCAAAAAATAGTTGCACAAAATAATTTGGTAATACCTTATTAATAACAGGAATAAAATGAGAATTAAATCTAGGTATATTTATTTTAAGAAAACATGGCTCTGTGTTCTGTCTGAAATATGTGCTTTGAACTTTCTAGTTCTGTTGCATCTACATTTCAATAAGCAATAAAAAATTATACAAATAGTGCCAATTTACAATGGTTCAAGATTCCTTGGTACAGGTTGTGCATGTGTTATATATTTTTACAATGGGAGCAAGGGAGCGACTCAGCAGTTAGAAGTGCTTGCTAGAAAAGCCTGACAGTCTGGTTTGGCCCTGCTTAGATTCCCCAGTACCCATGTAAAGCCAGAACATTCTTATGGGGTTCATTTTCAGTGGCAATAGGCCCTGGAAAACCCATTCATGTTTATTTCTCTCTCTCTCACTCTCTCTCTTTCACTTTCTTTCTCTCCCCATGTCTCTCTCTCTCTATCTTCTTTCACTCTACTTCATCCCAGCAAAGCTATCCCTCATAATAGATGGAAACTTGAAAGTGTTCCATGAAACAAGCCAGCTCTATGATTATATGAACACAAAGTCAAACTTACAGAGTATACTATGGGAGACATTCCACACAAAACTGAGAAGCAACCTACCTCAGCAGTCTAATAGAGAAATCATTGAGCTAATAATAATATGCGATATATCACCCCCCATAAACCCTTCAACATAGCAGGGCTAAAAGCAAACCTCACAGTTATAACATTGAACATAAATGTACCTAACTCTCCTATACAAAGACATAGATTAGCAGGGTGGATCAGATAAATGGACCCTTCCATCTGCTGCCTTCAAGAAACACACCTCTCCTCTAAAGACAGAAATATCCTTAGGGTGAAAGGATGGAAAATGATTTTCTAAGTATGTGGAAATAAAAAGCAAGCAGGTGTGGCTACATTAATATCTGACAAAATAGACTTTAAAACAAAATTAATTAAAAAGGGAAATCAAGGTCACTTATTCATCAAGGGAACAATCTAACAAGAGGATATTACTATCATAAATATATATGCACCAAATGCAGGTACACCATATTTCATAAAGCAAAATTTATTCAAAATAATATAAATAGGCTCTAATTCCATCATCTTAGGAGACTTGAATACAACACTATAATCTTTAGACACATCATTCAAACCGAAGGTCAGCAGGGAAATAATGGAGATTAACAATACCATAGATTAACTAGACCTAACAGACATGTATAGAACATTCCACCCTGATGCCATAGAATATCTGTTCTTCTCAGCATCCCATGGAATATTCTCCAAAATAGACTACATATTAGGGCATAAAAATGCCTCTACAAATTCAGCAAGATTGACATAGCCCCTGCATCATATCAGACCACAATGCACTAAAATGAGAAATTAACAATGGGAGAAACAGAAGAAAGTACACCAACTATTGACAGCTGAACAATGTGGTATTAAATGATGAGTGGGTTGTTCAAGAAATCAAAACAGAAATTGAAAATTTCTGAGAAGTAAATGACAATTAAAGTGCAACTGACCAAAACCTATGAGATACAATGAAGGTAATACTAAGGGGCAAATTCATATGCTGAATGCCTTAATACCAAAGACAGAGAGATCCCAAATAAATCACCTAACTACCTAAAGACATTGGAAAAACTGGATCAATCCAACCCTAGGAGATCAAGGTGAAAATAAATATTTAAGATCAGAGCAGAGATTAATGAAATGGAAAGGAAGAAAACAATTAAAAAATAGAAAAAGACTTGGTGCTTTGAAAAAAATAGATAAGATTAACAAACCCTTGGCCAATCTAATTAAACAAAAAAGAGAAAGACCAAATCAACAAAATCAGAAAAGGGAGTGGTCACAATAGACCCCAATAAAATAGGAAGATCCAAGAGGTCATAGTTCCAAAACCTCTACTCCACAAAATTGGAGAACCTGGAAGAAATGGGTTAATTCCTAGATATTTAACACCTACCTAAATTTAAGCCAGAGCAGATAAATCTCCTAAATCAACCTATGACATCTAAAGAGACTAAAAAAACCAACCCAATAGGAAAAGTCTAAGACCTGATAGATTCTACAAATTCTATGAAACCTTCATCAGAGAACTTAAACCAGTATCTCATGTTATAGAAAAAGAGGGACTGCTTCCAAAGTCCTTCTATGAAGCTAGCATCACCCTCATCCCCAACCAGACAAGACCCAACAAGAAAGGGAAACTGCAGACACTTATATGTGATTCCCAAACAAAATCCTCACAAACTGAATACAATAATATATCAAAAATATCCACCAAGAAAAGGTAGGCTTCATCCCAGGGATACAGGGAAGATTCAACATACAGAAGTTGATTAATGTAATCCACCACATTAATAGAATTAACCACAAAAATCACATGGTCATCTCAATCGAAGCAGAGAAGGCCTTTGAAAAAATTCAACAATACTTCATAATCAAAACACTGGAGAAGCTGGGCATAAATAACTTATATCTCAATATAATAAAGGCAAGATACAAAACACCTAAAGCCTAAATCATACTCAATGGGGAAAGACTCAAAGAATTCCCACTAGAATCAGGAACAAGACAGGGGTGTCACTGTCACCACTGCTTAAGTTCTAGCCCAAGCAATAAGAAAAGAGAACAATATAAAAGGGATCGAAATTAGAAAGGAATAAGTAAAAGTATCCCTTTTTGCAGATGACATGATCCTATATATAAAACAGACCCAAAGAATAGTATCAGTAAACTGAAGGTGATAAATTCCTTCAACATAGTGGCAGGATACAAAATTAACACACAAAATCAGTAAACTTCCTGTATGCAAATCATATGGATATAGACAAAGAAATCAGAGACTGTCCCATTTTCAACAGCATCCAAAAAATCAATTACCTTGGAATAACACTAACCAAAGATGTGAAAGTCTTATATAATGGAAACATTAAAACCCCCAAGAAGAAAATAGAGGAGGATGAGAAAAGATAGAAAGATATTCCATGCTCCTTGATAGGTAGAGTAAATATAGTAAAACTGGTAATCCTTCTAAAATGCCATGCCAAAAAAATTCCAGCTTCATTCTCTACAGACATTAAAAAAAATCTCAAATTTTATTTGGAATGGCAAAAGACCTCAGATAGACAAATCTATTCTTAGTTAAAAAAAAAAAAAAACAAAAAAACAAACTTCCTCAGGTGGTGTCACCATTCCTGATCTAAAGATATACATCAAAGCCTTTGTAACAAAAACATCATGGTCCTGGCGTAAAAAGAGACAGACAGACTAATGGAACAGAATTGAAGACCCTGAACTTAATTTGAGTAACTATAGTTACTTGATCTTTGACAAAGATGCCAACAATGTTTGCTGGCATAAAGATAGCATCTTCAACAAATGGTGCTGGACAAATTGAATAAATACTTGTAGTAAATTAATATAGACCCACCATGAACAAAAATCAACTCCAAATGGATCAGAGACCTTAACATAAGACTCGAAACTCTGAAAACTCTGGAAGAAAATATAGGAGGAATTATCTACTTAGAGAGGCATAGGGACAAACTTCCTGAACAAACATTCAGTAGCCCAGGAAGTGCAATAATCACTTAACCAATGGGATCTCATCAAGCTTAGAAGCTTTTGTACAAACAAATATACCATACTCAGGGCCAATATACCACCATCAAACTGGGAGAAAATTTTTGCCAGCTATAACACAGACAAGTTTTTAATGGCTAAAACTTACAAAGAACTCATAAAAAATGAATAATAAAAATCAAACAGCCCTTTCACAAAATGGGGCATTGATCTCAACAGAGAAATCACAGAGGAGGAAACACAAATGACTAATTTTCATTTAAGCAGGTGTTTATCCTTAATCATCAGGGAAATGCAAATCAAAATCACAATGAGATTCCACTTTTTTTTTCCAGTCAGATTTGCCATTGTTAAAAAATTCAACAACAATAGAAGCTGGTGAGGATGTAGGGAAAAAGGAACCTTTTCACTGTTGGAGAGATTGCAAATTTGTACAACCACTATGGAAAGCACTGTGTCGACTCCTGAATAGAATTGATAAAGCACTAACAACACACCCAGCTATCCCTTTACTACATATCTACCCTTGAGATTTCATGCCTCATCACCGAGATATTTGCTTAACCATGTTAATTGCATTTCAATTCATAATAGCTAAGAATTGGAATCAACACAAAGTCCATCTCTGGACGAATGGATATCAAAGTTGTGGTACATTTACACAATGGAATTCTACTCAGGTGAAAGAAAAAATGAAATTAAAAGAAAAGTGGTTGGACTTGGATCAGATCATAATTAGCAAACTCACACAAAAACAGAGTCAAATGCTGCATATTCTCCCTCATAGGCAGTTCCTAACCAAGTTAAGCTTAAACTCTAAGCAAACCCAACAGGTGAATTGAGACACTGTAAAGGAGATGGAAGGATGGAATGGGGGGAAAGATATGGGAAGGTGGGGGGAAATTATGCAATAAGCTAAACCAATAATGAATCAAACCTATAAAATATTTACTTTCATTATAGTAAGCTCTTAAGGAAGCTGTGGGCATTGCCTGGTAAGAAGGGCCATGAACAGAATGGGAGGAAGCATAACCCCATGAAAAATTGATCAGACCTACAACTCCCTGTCCCAGTCATTTGTTACTTCCCACACTGAGCTGTTGATCAAAGAGACACATTGGACCCCAAAACAAGATAGGCTTCTGTCAATGCTCTTGAATACCTGCCCCTGGAGAAAGGCACAACCCTATTGCTGAAGAAACCACAGAAAGTCATCACTCAACACTGAGAGACCCTGTGATATCCAGCTCCCACTTGGTAACTTGTGAGGTGCTTATTAATGCTACATAAGCTGCCAGGGGAAAGTGGTCAATGATATTTGAAGAAAGCAGATACCACTGATATACAATTCACGCTAATGTCATGCGAATGCTGAACACACTGTCATATGATAAGAGATC
Source organism: Zapus hudsonius (assembly GCA_004024765.1). Taxonomy (NCBI): domain Eukaryota; kingdom Metazoa; phylum Chordata; class Mammalia; order Rodentia; family Dipodidae; genus Zapus; species Zapus hudsonius. Next base: position 129,158 of record PVHP010000384.1, on the reverse strand, counting down.
AGCAAGCAAAGACATGATAACCTGTGCAATAGTGGTGCCAAAATTTAGGGGGTATTCAACGGCTTTCAAATAGGATAAGTGATCCACCTTGTGACAAGGCACCCTCAAGTGCAATTAGGAGCCAGGGCAAAATCTTATGGAGAAAAAAAACAAGGGCTCTAAGGGGAAAAGCCCACTACCAGAGACTTAGAGAGAAGCTACACCCAATAGAATCTTGCCAAATTAGAAATGTGTGCCTCATTTTACCTACACTGAGCTCCAATCCAATGCAGATTCTTTTAATATTTTTCAATATTTAATATATTTCACACTAAAATTCCTGCTTTGAATTCTGGTCATTTCTGATGGTAGTGAATGCCATACAATACTCTTTTGAGGTGCAGCACAGCCAGGTTGGGCCATAGCTTGGCCTCTTTGAGTGCCTGGGGCTCAGTAGCACTGTGTGTTGCTAAGCTACAGCTTCAGACGTGTCGTCATGATAAATACATGTTTCAATTTATGCTATTTTTATGTATAATAGATTAATCTAAATAGAACTCTATTATAAATGAAGAATATTTGTACTACAAATTGTGCCAGATTTAAATTTCATCTCCATGGCCTAAAGAACAAAGGTAGAGACAGCCACTTTGTAACCAAGCATGTGGAAAATTCTGATCTCCCCTACTAAAACTATACTGGGCATTTCAAAATGGCACAATTGGCTTAATTCTGTAGAATACAATATATATCAGTATAATATAGATGAAAAAATACTAGATTTATAATCTTAATTTTTGTGTTTTATAAGCATTCTCTCTTTTGACAGCATATAAATACACTCAGAATGTTACATGCCAATTTATAATCAGATGCTTTTTAAGAAATGTAGACTTAAGCTTCAACAATATTTATAGGTGAATATTAAAAATGTCCTTGCACTGTTTGACTAAAATTGATTTTATTATCTTGCATCCATTTTCTTCTTGAAAAAGAATTGTAGCAAATCTAAAATAGTGTTCACAGACTCAGTTTCCTATTACTAGTGAAATAAATCTATCATGATATTCACCTTTTGTTAAAATGCATTGAAATCTATAACATTTTTCTTCTTGGTATATTTTTTGTCCCCCAAAATATCAAAATAAATAATTCTAAAAGTTCTTGAAAATGCTGGTAGATTTTCTTGTCTATCCAATACTTTTTGAATTGATACTTTGTGTATATATAGTCTAAAAATGTTGCTATTTTTAGAAAACTAAAGGACATTAAATACTTAAGTATTTAAGTATTCATCTATGCTTCTTACTAAAACTATTTAAAATTTTTATATAATGATCAAATTTTAATGCAAACTTATTACTCGGGAATGAATGACCATCTTCATGGTACTAGAGAACCCAGAATCCTGTGAAGAATAAATGACATTAGCAGAAATGGGGCATGAAGTTATAGAGTTTAGTTAAAAAACATTTCCTTAACACTGTATCATTTCAATTTGTATGTTATCCTAAAAATAAAATAAAAATTAATTGTTGGTTTTAAATAATTTCAGTGTTAGCCTCGAGTTATTGTGGATAAGACACCTGCTAGTGTGTTCTTTAACACTAGAACAACTGGAATTATCATTCACTGTGAAATTCATAACCTAAATGCCATAAATCTTTTCATCAAACCATGGTAACAGAACACAGGGAGTCTGTACTACCAGGGATAGCAGGATTATTTAATGAATTTAATGGATGTTACACATCCTTACCATGTTTCCTAGGCCTGAATGCTCTTATGAGAGCAACTGAAAACACATTTCATTAAGAGTCAGAAATGAAGGTAAAAGAATTAGTAGTGGATATAAGAGGTGGGTGAAACTTCAGAAAGAATAACAAAACACATAGGTACCAAATATAGGTGAGAATAGTGTGATGGACAGTATTCATGGGGAAGGAAAGTAAACAAGAAAAACCAAATTCATAAATGAAAGGAAGTTATATTAGTCACAGAGGGCTGAAAAAGATATTCTCAAAAAGTTTACAGATTTTAATATCTCAATACGTAATTCTCTTTTTTCTTATATTTTACTAAAAATTAGATACATTACATAAGCAAGTTTTATGGTGGTATCCCTATTTCCCTCCTCCTTATTCCCACCCTGCTGGGGGCCTTCCTATGTGCATTTGCTAGATCTCCAAATTTATTTGGAAGGGGGGAAAAGCCTCAGTTATTCAAAACTTTCCTGAGTAAAAGAAGCTCTTCAGAAGGTATCACCATACCAGATTGAAAGATATAGTGCAAAGCTATTGTGACAAAAACAGCATGGCACTGGCATAAAAACAGACAGGTAGACCAATGAAACAGAATTGAAGAATGTGACCTAAGCTGGAGCAACTATAGTTACTTCATATTTGAAAAAGTAGCCAACAATGTAAACTAGCAAAAAGATAGCGTCTTCAACAAATGGTGCTGAATACATTTTTATGTTAAAAAATGAAACTAGATCCACTCCTCTCACCATGCACAAAACTGAACTCTAAAAGGGTTAAAGACCTCAACATAAGACCAGAAACTCAGAATACCCTAGAAGAAAGAATAAAAACTCTCAATGAGATAGGAGTGCAAAAATCATTCAATTAATGGGATCTCATCAAGCTAATTCTGTACAGTCAAACACACCACACTCAAAGCCAATAGACCACCATGAGAATGGGAGACAATTTAGGCCAGCTATTCCACTGACAGAGGCCTAATATCTAAAATCTACAAAGAACTAGAAAAAATTAAATAATAAAAAATCAAACAGCCCTCTCACAAAATGGGGCACTAAACTCAAGCAGGAATTCTCTGAAGAGTAAGTACAAATGACCTACACTCATTTAGGAAAATGTTCAACATCATCAAGGAAACTCAAATCAAGACAAGAATGAGATTTCACCTCTCTCCAGTCAGAAAGGCAATCATTAAAAAACGAAAATGACAATAGATGCTGGAGAGGATGTGGATAAAAAGGAACCCTTATTCACTGCTTGGTGGGATCGCAAATTTGTACAGCTATGGAAAGCAGTGTGGAGGCTTCTGAATAGAATGGATATAGAGTTACCAGTGGACCCAGATATCCCTCTACTGGGCATCTACCCTGAAGATTTCACGTCTCAGCATAAAGACATTTGCTCAACCATGTTTATAGCAGCTCAATTCATAATAGCAAAGAATTGGAACCAACCAAAATGCCCATCACAGGACAAATGGATAACAAAGTTATGGTACATGAACACTATGGAATTCTAGGTAGCTGAAAGGAAAAATGACAATATGAAATTTAAAGAAAAGTGGATAGACTTAGAGCAGATCATTCTAAGTGACATCACACAAAAACAGAGTCAAGCACTACATATTCTCCCTCATAAGTGGTTTATAACCAGGTTAAGCCTGAACATTAAGAAAACGTGTCAGATAAATTGAGAGACAAAGGGGTTAAAATTCTCTTTTTAATAATGAAATGAATTGCATTACATTGTATTTAAAACAAGATATTTTTTGACCTTGAACCTATTGAAATATAGACATGAACCAATAAGAAACAGCAGAAATAGAGTTTATTGAATTTTGTAAATTTCCAGTACCTTGAAGCTTTTTTTTACTGATGTAATGGGGGGAAGATATATGTTTATTATGCCTGAAAATTTGACTGATACTAACTTAAAATTAAGGGGAAAACAGTAGATAACAGTCTTTAAGTAATTTAGGATTCCAGAGTAGTTTGATATTAAATATTGTTATTAATATATTATTTAAGAGAACTTTGATTTTTTCCAAAATACCTCTCATGTAATATGAAAAGTAATTGCACTCTTTTATTTCATTGTATTTGTTTTTCTAGTCAGTGTCTCACTCTAGTTCAGGAATTTTATTCTTTAAAATTATTTTATTTAGTTATTTAGAGAGAGAAAACAAGAGAAAGGGAGGGGGAGAGAGAAAGAGAGAGAAAGAGAGAGAGAGAGAGAGAGAGAGAGAGAGAGAGAGAAAGAGAGAGCCAGAGCCTGTGATGATGCAAATGAACTCCAGATGCATGCACCACTTTGTGCATCTAACTTTACATGTGTACTGGGAAACCAAACCAGGGCCCTTAGGCTTTACAGGCAAGCACCTTCACCACTGGCCATTTCTTCAGCACAGCAATGTATTAGACAATTGTCATTTATTCTGAATGGAGAGCTGTTGATTTATGTTCCTCTATCCATATGTGAAAAATAAGCCAATATAATGTCTTTTCAAAAAGAATAAACCAATACCCTCTAAAGGAATATAGTTTCTTAAGACAGCCAGGGGAAACTTTGGGTGATGTGGAATGCCAGTGAAGCTATCTGTGGGAAAATAAACCTTTACAGTCTGGATTACCTCCCCAGGAACATAGGCACCATAGTAACTTAAAATGAGAATGGAAATATAGGTTCCCCAATTATTTGCCTTCTAATAATTTTCTGTCAGTTCATTTTGAGTTTTATTGCATAAAAATATTATAAACGGATTTGGTGTTGTATAGCAAATTTCTTCTAATTGAAATAGTCCCTCCCGAAGTGAGGAGGGAGACTCAGGTGATCAAGTCTGGGAGAGCTGAAACTTAAAGCACATGTTCACTCCTTAAGGAGGGGAAGTGGACCAGGGTTGTGGAGTGATTTTCTCTAAAATTAAATATTCCCTCCTCAGGGTAAGAAGACTGCTCAGGAGACCCAGGAGATCAACAACTCTGGGAAAAAGATTGACCCACTCCCTCCCTAGAGTGGGTAACCAGCTTCTTGTTGGGAGACTCTCTGACCTGCCCTGCCCAGCTGCCTGCAAGTAGAACACTGAGCTCCAGAGATGCACCTGCTCTGAGTTGCGACATGTGCTGGGGTGGGTTTAGTGGTGATAGAGCTGAATGTGAGTCATTGTTACTCCTGTAAGCAACCCCTCTTCTCGCTCTGTAAGAAACCCAAATAAACTCACGGGTTCACCATATATGGTATTGTTGAAATCATGCTTTGTTCTAGAGTTAATAATGTGTATTTGTGTTTCACAAGACATTTGGTGCCTGTGATGATTATGTTTACTGTCAATTTGATCTCTTCAGTAATCCACAGTAATCTTGGGTGGGTCTAGGAGTTTGCCTACAGGAAGGATTGACAAGAGGAGGTGGTCTCTCCTGCAGAGATTCTTAAACACTTTAAGTATCTTGAAAGAATATTATGGTTATGGGAAAAAAATCCTCTTTCCTCTCTATCCACACCAACAGTATCAGCAAAATCCATAACTGCTTCCTTGGGTCAAGGTCAATTCACCCAAAATCTATTACCTAAAGTTGGTTACATATTTTACTTCTAATAGCACTACCAAAATAGGTCACATTGGATGTTTGCTTTATTCAACACACTACTCTACAAGGAACAGTTGTAGATCAGTGGGTATTTCTTGTCCATGGGGAAAAAAAAGTTAGGCTGGAGGAAATATTTGGAATGGTTTTATCTGTGGAAGAACTGTAGAAGTAGAGAGCTGAAGATTCCTTCTTGGTTTTTCTTTGCAAAAAAGCCAGAGCTAAAAGCTCTGGTGCATGAACGTGGTTCATGTAAAAAGACACAGAAACTCTATGGACTTAAACCACCATGAAAAGAAATTGTTTTTCCAAAATAAGTTTAAAAGCAGGGCAAGTGTTCATTAGTAAGAGGCAAGGAAATGTATTGGACAATCTCAGGAAAGACCTTATCACTACATGGGCTAGAAAAACGCATTACCTACTTGCTCTTATTTTAAGGAATGATGGCTACATTTTCACTGATGGGAGGGCAGTGCTTTATAATGATGGTGCAGTTATTTTGCACAAATGCTTTTGAATTGACTTCTTAAATTTCAATGATAACATTTAGAATATGTACACCAGCATGCCTACACAGTTATTCACAGTGCACTACATAGATGAAGAATTGACAGAATTCATCATGTAGAGAAGCAGTTTTTGAGGCTGATATTTTATTTACATTTTCTCATAAGGTAAATATAGGATGGTTGATATTTAGTTCCTTCACTCCACTTTTTTTAGTGGTTCTAGGGACTGAATATATGTTGGAATCAATAAGCAGTATGATTCTAAGTTTCACCTCTACCCTACTTCTTTGATTTTGATATTTCCTTCACACTGCAAAATTTTAAATTTATTTATTCATAAGCAGAGAGAGAGAGATAATGGGTTCACCATGGCCTCTAGCCACTGAAAATGAGCTGATAATGCACCCTTTGTGCATCTGGTTCACGTGGGTACTGGGGAATTGAACTGGGGTCCTTAGGTTCTAGAGGGAACTGCCCTAACTTTTGGGCCATCTCTCCAGCCCTACATTACAATTTATAGCCAATACTCATTTACCTGAAGAAAGAAATGAAGTTTCTTAATGTTACTTTTAAAGTTCACATTAGTTACATCTCCAGTTTATGAAAACCTTATTGAGATCTATCTCACACTTTTTTTTTCTTTACAATTACCTGTACCTCTTTCTTTCCACTCACAGGCTATTAGTTCTTCAAAATTAAGAACATTCCAAAATACCTTCATTGGTACTTGAAGACTTTTATTTTTCACATACCAATGACTTATTTTCTCCTATCTTATGTGATAATGATACAAAATACACCTGGGCCAAAGTTAAACCATACTGGTACCATGTAGCCCAGAGGAGGCTACCATCATGTTTCTGGGATTACTGCCTGCTTTCATCACTAGCTTTGCTGAATGGAATCTGATAATCCAATAAGCCATTTTTATTGTAGTGGTTCTAAATGGTTGTGTTATAGAATAGAATTTAATTCAAACTGCCATAGATTTGTTGCTAGATTTTAGTGCCTGTGAATTTTAATTTGACTAGAGGTTCTTAAATATATTACTAAAATAATCTGGCATGTTCAGAGAAGGACACACACACACACACACAAACACACACGAAGGAAAAAGAACTATGTAGGGTGTAACTTTCTTCAAGTCAAAATATAAAATTTATACCAGAGAAAATTTGAGCATATATTAAAATATGTAAACAGCATGCCATAGTGTAGTCACCAAGCAAAATTTATTCAAAAGTGACACAGAATTGAAGGGCAGCCAATGACTCAATTTTAGATTTTGTATGCTATTCTAGACACTGTAAATCATTGTTTTATTGCTGTACTGTCAACATTGTAATTGTTGCTGAAGTCTTTGCTTTGGCTTTTAGACTTAGACTACTTCCATGTGTAATTGTAAAATCTCTGTTATTCACCTGAAATATCTCATCTGCAATTCATAAATTAAAACATTCTGACAAACTTTTCATCTTAATCTTAATTCATTTAGAAATAAATCTGATCTGATTAGTCCAATTTAAATTGAAAATTCCTTCCCTTCTGATGGGGATCATATCATGTATGTGATTACAAAATATTACTATGGATCCTGCTGGGAATGTCATACAATCTTCAAATCATTTAGTTATTATTTCTACAGATGCCCAATATATTATGAATTCTAAAATCATAATTTGCTCCAGAATGTTAAAGAGATTTACTCTCTCCAAAGAAATATTCAAGACAGCTGTTATTTAATATAATTACCAAAAGGCAACTTCTTAATGCCTAGTATTTCTGTACTGTTCTAAAGTCAAACCTTTGAATTGAACATTTATAACCTATATTCATTTTGCCTCTGTTAATACTTCTATCCTTCACTCCTGCCACAGATGTACTGATATTCTCAGGATTTCCCATGCTCTTTAATAACTCACTGGTTTACCATATATGCATTTATCAGCCCATGAAATATTATCTCATAAAAAAATTAATGAATTCCCTCGTGTACTTTGTGAATCATTTTATTTATTCATCCATTAACATTTGGGATGTTGTGGTTATTATAGCCTTTCTTGATGATTTTTTTTCCAACCATGATGTATGTTCTATGCCATATGTTCTAATATCCTATCTTCTCCATTGTGCTTTTATTTATTTTGTTCAGTCTTAAAAAGCTGTGCTGTTTATGTTAGCCTCTTTGTGTTCTCATTTATTAGCAATATGGGCACCATAGGTATGTGACAAATAGATACATTGAAGAATAAATGAAGTGTAGTAGTCTTTAGAACAAAGATATGATAAGAGATAAAATTTGTTGTAAACGTAAAATTATTGGCATATATTTATTCTATAAAGTGGATACAGTATATTCATACAGCATGCAATCTATTTGAAAAAGATGGTGTCCTATGCTTGCATAGATGCAGAGCTTTTATACTTTGAGAAAAATGTGTAGAATGATTTCTAAGTAGATTTTATTTTTTAGATCAGATTTAGGTTCAAAGAAAAATTGAGTAAAAATTACAGAAGTATCCACTCTGTTCCCCAAACTCATGAAGCTATGTTGGCATGCCTTATCACTCACTCAATGACCATAGTTACATTAAAGTTAACTCTTGGTCACTAACACTTCCACAGTTTCATTTTACACTGCAAGCTCAGCAACCTACTAAATGAAGACAAGGAAAAACACTTGGGAGAAACCTTTAATTGAAACCATATGTTGAAACACTAGGTGGGCATCTCACTGCTGGTTCAGAGACTCAGGAAGCCATTAAATCTGGGATAGAGTTTTAAGACCCCACCCTAAGCCTATATAAAAGGGGAAAATCTTCTCTCCCCCCTTGCCTATTTTGATTGTGTGTTTGTGGTGTTGGTGATGGGTTTCTCTCTCTGCTTGGACCTGTGAAAAGTAGCCAGCCCCTTGCTGTTATGGAACTACCCATGGAACTGTAGTATCAATAAATCCTTCCTCTCACAAATGGTGCCTGGTTTGGATATTCATCCTAGAAGTGTGCAGCTGACTTCAACATCCCTATTCTTAAGTGGTTTAGAAATCAGGCTAGTATGATGGTCTGTGGTAAATTGCTTGCCACACAAACAAAGGCACCTGTTTCTGGATAACTGGCACTCTCAAAAAAAATTAGGCACTCTGGCATGAGCTTACAATTCCAGCATTGGGAAGCAGAGCAAGAGAATCCTGGGGCTCACTGGCTAGTCTAATTGAATCACTAAAAACTAAGATCATCAAGAGACCCTGAGTTAGGTAGCAATTTATAGATCATTTAAGGAAGACTGTCAACATTGACTTCTGGCTTTGGCACATGGGTTCAAACAGGTGATCAACCATATATTATCACATGGACACCCATGCACAACACACACACACACACACACACACACACACACACACACACACACAGACCATTCATATATCAATACAAAGAAACAAATGCATAAAATCAAATGATTTGATGATAGTACAATAACTTTAGTTTTTTAAAATATTTTCCTAATAATTCTTTTGAAATCTTATGTCATATTTTCTCAGGCACCATACATAGCGCAATACCAAAGTGAGGTTGCATGATTTGATGCTTGAGGTCCGATGTTTTAGTGTGTACACACTAGTTTGTTAGAAATTATTGAAAATATGCACATTTTCTGCATATCTTTCAGAGGAAAGTAATGATGGTGTCATTAAATAGGTGTCTACTGGAAGATTAAAGAGAAATATGTGAAACATTTGGCAATCTGAATTTCACCTGGAGGTCAGATAGTACTATTTATTCTGTCCAATATAATAGCAAAGTCACAGGATTTGCAGTCAGCATTCAAGCTGAAGGTAGGTAAAGGAGGTGAATTTTTCAAAGAACCACATTAGGGACCAAAATGTGAAAGGATGTTTAAGCACATATACAAACATCAATATTCTTTGATAGCTTTGTTTAGTCAGTATGAAAGCCTCTATTTTCTTATATTTGAGGTAACTTTTATTTTCTGACATCACTCCCTCTTTATTTTGTAAGATGAACTATATTTTTTTTGTACATCCTCTAGTTCCCTCTCAGGGTCACTTTGATGATGTTGGTTGAATGTTCAAAATATTATGAGTTATGATTGGCGTCTTAATTGCAAGCATATAGTCTCATTTTAACAAAATGCCTTCTAATGCTTTTAGTACTTAAGAGCATACTTCAATACTCTCATTAACATGTTAGCATACAGTAGTTGGAGGCATGGGAATAAATAAGAAGTTTTGAGATTCTACTAGCTTTGGCCATGAAAAATGCACTTTTTCCCTCTAGTACTAAATTTTCTTTTTATATTTTGCATTCTATTTTTCTATTAGAGTAAATTTGTTTCAGAATTTGTTTCCATCTCAAATGGAATTCTGGAAAAGGAACATCCTTAAAATATGTTTAAAATATACATTAATATAAAACCTAAATGAAAGCTAGTCAACAGGACATGATGGTCCTCAAGAAACATCCTAAGCAATAATGAAAAAATAAAAAGTTACATTTCCAGCCTGTTTGTATTACTCATCTTTTCTTATTCTTTTTTAATTTTTTTTCAAATAACAGTAGCCTGTAGAAAGATCTGAAATCCTCATAAATGATTGTAAATGCCTTTGCTAACTGTGACCACATCCCATTTATCCTTCAGTAAAAGCATTTTAACCTTGGGCACACACTGCACACCATTTCCTGTCAGCTTCAAAGAGCACACTTAAATTCAATTCCTTCAGATACTTTCTTCTGCTTCCTTGGCTTCTGAAGAGAGTACACTTTATTGATGTCTCTGCCCATGACTAGAGGTCTAGTGGCTATGTCTCAATGACAATATTTTAGCTGCCTGAGTGTTTGGTAATCACACTTAATAATCTTGTTTGACTAATTTCTCATCTGATCTATGCTCCTTATTATCATTAATTTTTCCAGTAAGTCCCCTCTAGACCAAAAGTGTATGCGAGGGTTATTAAGCCACTATTAATACAGCCATAAGATGTAAAACAAATTTGGAGATGTAAAAAAAAATGTCAAATAATATCACATCCAAGGAAATGTGAAGTGTTAGAATGTAGTAAAACCAAAACAGCAGTTAATTCTGAGGGCATATCTTATAAAGAGATCAAAGTTTTAATGACATAAGAAAAAATACGGTTTACTGCGTATAAATCTATACTTAATACTTAAGAACATTCAAATAATTTAAACATATACAAATATGTGAATCACAGTACAGCATATGCAATTAAGAGAAGAACTAATAAGTGAAGTGAAGACTTTGATTTTTTTTCTCCTGTGACTTTTTAAAGAAATTTTAGATGTAGTAAGAAAAGACACTGTATGGCAGGCAGAATAATTGGAAAAGTAGATGCAGCCCACTTTAAATAATTGGTGTTAATATCACTGCCAAATGATAAATTTCAAACTGAAGACTAGAATTATAGTTTGAAAAGCTAATCATATTTTTCATTCCACTCTTTTGGGAGTTCCAAATAATCCTTAGGCAGTGATTGTTAATCTTCCTTGAAACTTGACAAGATCAGTAATCATCTACCCTTGTGTTGTCTGTGACAGAATTTACAGAGAGGTCGCCTTGAAAAGCCAAAACCTACCCTGAATGCGGGAGACAACATCCCTTAGACTAGGTCAGAGGCTGAATAAAAAGAGAAAACGAAGTGGAAGCAGCTGAGAACAAACATTCACTTCTGTCTGTTTCCTGATTGTGGACATGATTGGCCAGCTAACTCATGATCAGGCCACTAAAATACTCAAGTGTAATATGATCATCTCTCTCAGGTCGCAGAGTTCTTATTCCATTGTGCTTGTCATTTTCCTTCAGTGTCACAGAGGGTTGTAAGTAGATGAACTTACAAGTTTTAAAGATGACAGTTTTCAAAACTCCAGGTTGCAGAATGGCAGGTACCTGTCCTCCAAAGGAAGCCACATTTCACTTACCCACTGGACAAGTGGGCCCTGAAATGGGCAGAGAGAAATATGCTCTTTTTAAAGTGTGTGTGTTGGGGATTGTATTTCTCAATTGCTCTTCCATGTTATATTCCTGAAACAAAGTCTGTCACTGAACCTGGCACTCCTTGTTATTTTTGATTAGTCTAGCTGATCAGAAAGCACAGTGATCATTACAAGCACATGCCAGAAACTATGCCTGTCTTTTTTCTGTTATCTTTTCCTTCCTTTCCTTTCTTTTTTGTTTTCTTTTCTTCTTTCCTTTCCTTTCCTTTCTTTTTCTTTTCTTTTCTTCTTTTCTTTAGTTGCCTTTCCTCTCATTTTCTTTTCTTCTCCTTTCTATTCTCTTCCTCTCTCCTCTTTCTACATGGGTACTGGGGATTAACTCAAGTCCTCATACTAGCAGGGAGCACCCTTGCAGTCTCTTTCTCTCCCAAATGTGGCCCTTTCAAGTTCTGCCAAGATGAATGGACATTTATTAGGATATCTATGTGATTATGTTTCACCTTCTGGAAAGAAATGGATAAGCCAAATGTCTGCTGCCATTGCTAGAACCCTCTTCACGCAGAGTCAGCAAACACTTCACATATTGACTGCCATCACCATTGCCCTTTCTAAATCAAAAGTGGGGGGCTCTTCAGTCCTAGGGTTACTCTGTGAGCCTGACAAAGATGCACACTTTGGGAAAAAGAGTTATTGAAAATATGCTGATGACAGCATATTCTCCATGTTATACAATTAGAAAAGAGCTATTAGAATCTTGGACCACATTCTTATTGGAATATTCTGAAATATAGCTATAATTTTAATTGCAAGACCCAAGGATTATCCATTCCACAGGAAGTTTTTACTAAATTTGGTCAGTTATGAAAGAGAGAACTGGCCAGAAAATTTATCTTTAATTCACTAATTTAAATGTATATAATAATGAGATGTCTAGAATGGGAAATGGTATTGACATCAATAAAACAATGAAACAAACTATCTGGAAAAATAGATTTTTTAAAAGACTTTTTTAGATAAGGAGAAAGAAGTTCAACAATTTTTTAGCTACATAGCTATGTAGTTAATGGCCTTCATGTTTCTTTATACAGAGTATGAGAATAGGAATAGCAGTATTTATGTCATTGTTTTTCTGATAATTATACAAATTAATCCATGTAAAAATCTTTCAATAAAGCTTGAAATATAGGAAAACAGTAAGCAATCAATAATGTTCTATTCCATTGTTATTATACAGACATTGAAAATGGAAGTGTGCAACTGAAACATTAATGAGCATTTGATGCTGTGGAAATGGTCATTTTGTAATATGACTATAGAAGAAGGATGATGGGAAAGTGAGCATTCAGTACAACTTTCATTTTCAGGCTGAACACAAATATAACAAAATCTTATCAATTATTTCAGCATTGAAAATACAGGCTGATTTTGCTTTCTACTCCTTAGTGTCTTTTTCAAAATTTCTTCATCTAGTATACATATACATACATACATATATATATATATATATCTTATTCTATGAAAAATATGAGAACCAATAAGCCAGCATTTATGTTTTATAGCAAAAGTATTTATCTGAGATCAAAACCTCAAAAATTGAAATAAAACTAAGAAGTTCCATCTCCTCTAGATATTTTGGGCAAAGAAGGAAAGTAACGTGCAGAGAAAGAATGAAAGAAATGTTTATTAATGTAAGTAAATAAACATTGGGTTTCTAGGGCCCAAAGGAAAAATGTATCATATATTATTTATTATATCCTTCTCTTAAAATTATGAAATGAAAACCTATAACATAATTATGAAATGATGATATTGCTAAAAATGAGTATTTACTGTGGATTTAGGTATAGGGAATTATGGGCTATTGCTTTACTTTTCAGAGATATACAATTGGCAAACAGAACTATAGCTACATTAAAGCTATTTCATAAATTTATACCTTCACCATTCATTTTTTAATCATTCAAACCACATTGTTGAAAATATAGTTTTGAAAGTCTAGTTAATATGATACATTAATATATATATATATTAATGTATCATATTAATACAATATTATAATATATATTATCCAGGCTTTCAGTGTAGTGGGCGCGCACACACACACACACACACACACACACACACACACACACACCAAGTAGTACACCACTAGTGGAAGACAAAAAAGGATGGTATGGTTTGAATGTGATCCATCTCCACAGGATCATGTGTTTAATAATTGTCCCCAGGATCATGTGTTGAACACTTGTCCCCAGCTGCTGGTGGTATTTTAGAAGGTTCTGGAGGAGTAAGTCCCTGGGTGTATATCTTGGAGGGACATACCTTGCTGTGAAACGTTTTCAGGTGTCCCTTTCTTTGTTTCCTTATGTTACGATCTGTGATCCACCAAGCCCTCCCTACCATGATGGACCGACATCCCTGAGACCATGAGTTGAAATAAATTTCTTCTCTCATTGGTCATTCATGGCAAATGTATTGGTCACAGTGTTGACACATTTGTAATACTTTGGGGAAATGGATGATTGAAAAATCTGTTGAATTCTAATTTACCAAAAGATGAAAACTATCAATGCAATGCATACTCTTGAAATCAAAATATTCATAATCCTTTTAACAGTAACTATGGCTTAATAATATATATCAAGTGAAACAATGTGTCATAGGAAAGTACTAGATTATGAAATTTGTATCCAATTCATCTTCTCTCAATGTGTTTGGTTAAACCTGTGCCACATCATTTCGAATTTCTTTAAGTAAGGTTCCATGAAGTAATGGATAACACTCTCGTCTCTAAAAGGCTCTTTATATATATATATATATATATATATATATATATATATATATATATATATATATATATATATATATATATAATATGAACTTTCATAACCAAAGGTCACCAGGAGGATAGGTGCATGCCTTTAATCCCAGCACTTGGGAGGCAGAGGCAGGAGTATTGCTGTGAGTTTGAGGCCATCCTGAGACTACATACTGAATTCTAGGTCAGCTGGACTGGAGCAGGATCCTACTTCAAAAAAATGAAAAAAAGGGTCTACATGAGCAGTTTGTGACCAAATTTTTATGCATCAGTTATCATATACCTATGCCTATGAGAGAAAACCGAAATAAAATTATCTGAAATATGGTAGGTTTAAAACTAGAAAAGTACAAATTTTAGTTAAGGTTTCATCTTGCTCAAAGCAAACAAACCAAGCCAAATGTCACAAAACAAACAAACACAGAAACAAAACACTTGCAGGCTGTCCTGAGACTGTGGTGTTTCCTGTGCATCTTGTAGTGACACATGCTTCTTCTGCTTATTTCATGCTCACAGTATCACCATGGCTCTCTGTTTTCTTAGAGGGAATGACATAGATACTGGATCAAGGCACATTTTGTGAGTGTGGAAAATTTGTTAATTTTGACATGAAGTTCAGAAATTTTATCAATCACACACATTCTTTAGTACTTGAGTGAATTTCCTTTCCTTCTACTTCATGAATTATAACTGACATATTAACATATATGAAAATAACTACATGATTCCCCATCTCCCTTCCTACTTTCTCTTCCCTTCCTTTACCTTCTCTTCCCTTCCTTTCCCTCCCCTTCCCTTCCCTTCACTTCCCTTCCCTCTACTCCCTTCATCTCTCCTCTTCCCCTAATGAATATTGTATTTAATGTTAAACAACACTGCAGAAATTTATAAATCTTACAGAAGAATTAAGCTATCAACATAATATTGCTTATAAGGATGCAATTCTCCATAAAATTTCCTCTTGCATGGCCAGTGGAAAGAATTTGGGTCTCTCATGATTATTCTCCGCTAGTGATACAACCACATTATGATAGAGTAAGCATTAAAGGGGAATTTAAAGCACTTGTTAATCTATGCATTTTAAAACAGGGAGGTAATCCTAGGTTGTCATGCTGGACTCTTTGTAACTGATGGGTTCCTAGTAGTGAAAGACAGGTGGAAGGGTCCATCAACCCTAAAAATTCAAAGAAATAAATCCTGAATAAATGAATATAGGCTTTTTTTCCAAAGCTTCCAAAAAGGAATGTGACTTAATACAAATAGATGATATCCTGGTAAGATATACTTTTTGTTTCCAATGTAAGGAAAGATAAAAAATAAATTTGTGCTGTTTGAAGTCACTACATTTGAAGTAACTTCTAAAGTAAGTCTCAAAAGGTAATGTAACAACCTATCCACCTGATTCAGTATACTACACCAGGATTTTGGAGAAGTTAAATGGGAGATGGGAAAACACCTATTTATTCATTTTTTAAAATATTTTATTTATTCATTTTCAAGCAGAGAAGAGAGAGAGAGAGAGAGAGAGAGAGAGAGAGAGAGAGAGAGAGAGAGAGAGAGAGAGAGAGAGAGAGAGAGAGAGAAAGAGCGCACCAGGGCCACCACCTTGTGGGTCTGGCTTATGTGGGTCCTGGGGAATTGAACCTGGGGCCTTAGACACTGGAGGCAAGTGCCTTAACCGCTGAGCCATCTCTCCAGCCAAACACCTATTTTTCAATGCAACTGATGGGAAGAAACTTTGGCTTATGCCATCCCTAAAAGATATTCCTCGTGGCTCTGCATAGGACAAGCTTTTCAGAAGCAGCTGCTGCCTGCTCAGTCGTGTGTTTGCTGCTCAAACCCATAAGCACTATCTCAACACTATTATTATCCACTCAATCACCTTCCTATTGCATAGGATAAAAGGTTGTTATTAGGAATTTAGACATTGGTGTCCAGTGTAACATAATTTTCCTTTCAAAGGAAGGTGTACTTCATATTTCCTCATCTCTCAAAGTCATATTGTGGAAGGGAACTTTAGAAATCCTCTTAAAGGCCACAGAAATCTGTCAATTCAGATCAAACCAGGGAATGTTTATTAGATACCTACTATAAAAATAATTTAAAAATATTATCATAATAATAGTGCAGTAGTGAGTGCTTGGTATTGCTTAAATAGATTTATATTTAAAGTTCTTCGCAATCTCATGGGATACACTCATGTGATTGGTTCTGAAAGCAAATTTTGTGCTAATGTGTTAAACATCCTCAAACAGACTAAAAATGAACAGAGTTTGTCTTTTAACTAAAGAACTAACTAGTGATCAGTAATAATATTAGAATGACATATAATATAGTCTGAAATTGTAATGAAGGTAATTTAGTTTTCAAAATGTATGTGGAGGTGAGGCCTACCTGGAGAGTAAGAATAATATCACAGGTGGAATCCGAAATGAATCTGGAAGGGTAATATTGGTTACATAAATGGACAAACAGCACTCACAGGCCTGTGTGTGCACATGACTTGTCTCTAATCATTATAATTGCACTAACAAGGATGTCACTATTTCGTAGACAGAGAATCTGATACAGGTTTCTTAAGAAAGTGGTCTCTAACTTGAGAGTAGATTTTGGTTAATGTAATACTTGTTAAAACACAGAATATCCTGGAACTACATTCAAAGAATTTGAATCACAAGGCTGGGATGAGCCTGGATGTTTATTGCACGTCACTCTTGCTCTCTGGTTGGTGATGTTGATGTTGCTCTTCTTGGACCACATTTTTTAAAAAAAACTTTTTTATAAATTATATCTTTATTATCCATATATACATATACAGAATGAGCAAATAATGTGTTGGTGTCCCCAATTTCCAGTTCCTCCATTTCCCTCTTCTCTGTCCCCAATCAGCTGGATGTCCTCCTCCGTGGGCAGTCTGGATCAGTCCATGGAGTAGGAGGTTATTGGTAGCCTAGGAGTCAACCTGGTTCCACCCCCCTTTGTATATTGTTACTGAGGGGGGGCATGTCTCTGGATATTCTCCTCCACCATGGCTCTTACAATTTTTCTGCCCTCTCTTCCTCTCAGTTCCCTGAGTCATGGTGGGTGAGTATTAAGGCTGCTTTATTGTTGAGGTCTTAGGTGCCTCTGTAATTCTGCTTTAGGTTGTGTTGAAATCGTTGGTATCTATCTGTCTGGCTTATCCTGTGTTGACTTATTGGGTGCTCTTGAGGATTTTAATAGGTGAATTAGGTCTTGATCCTAGTCCTGGCTGCCTGTCACAAGCAGCATGAGGCTTGCCTGTGAACCTCTAAGGTCTCCTCCTCAGTGAAGTCTTTGGTAAATCTGTTCATTTTGTCTGCTGATTTTTATCCTTGCCATTCTCTTCCTCTGTATTGCTAATTATTATCTTCTATGGTTAGGGAAATGATTTCCTCATTTATAATTATGTATTTTCTAGCATAGGTCTAAGAGACACTTAAAGGCTAGCACCAGGTCTAAGAGTGACAACTGTGATGATTGATGTCCAGATTGTAAACTTGATGGGATTTAGAATCATCATGGGAACAAATCTCTTGACGTGCATGTTAAGGATTTTCTAGATCAAGTGGCAAGATCCACCCTCACTGAGCAAGGTGACATTCTATGAGGTTGGGTTTTGGCACTGTATAAAAAGAGAATAGCTGGTTAAGTACCATTCACTGATCTCTCTAACTTCCCTGGGATGAGACGATGTCACTTCAGCTTCCTGCTTCAGCTATGCTTCCCACTGTGATATGCTTCACCTTAAAAAAAAAAAAAAGCTGAAAATATACCTTTTCCTTTCCTAAACTTCTTCTGTTTGGATATTTCATTCCATCAATAACATTAGGTAAGATATTAAGAAATGACATTTAGTAAGATTTTTAAGGATCACCAGAGAAATTATAGATTAGTTTGTGAAAAATTTGGATACCAGGAGCAAACACTAATTTGATTCCTACAATAAACCCAATTCTTTTGCATTGTCACATTTGCAAACATTCACATATGTGCACTAACTTTGGTAGCTTGCAGAGCATGCCGTGAACATCACCGATACAAGTTTTACAACATTATCAAACAGGCAACACAGGGACAGAGTGAAATGGTTTTCTCAAGGTCCACACTAGTTGTCAAATTGAGGAGTTACTGGTTTCTGAATTTCCATGCAGTATGTATTTGCACCAGTGGAAGGCATTGACATGCATCTTTCTTTATCAAGGATGTAAGGAAATAAGGCTAACAGGTTAGTTTTTATTTAAAATATGGTTATCCTTAATTACTGAAATCATTCTCTAATCAAACATTAAAAACTAGAGTTTCATTTGCAGAAGCAGTCAAAGTTTTAGTTCTAATCAGACGGCTGATATTAATAGAGGATTAAATATTCCTACACATTAAAGGTGAAGAACATCACAGGGAGATTCAGCATTAATTCCAGTACCAGGATTGAATTCACTGAGCAACATTCACTGACCCTCCACTTTCTAGTGTCCAGATTTCCTGGAGAATTTCTCATACAATCGAAAAGATTCAGTGAGCTTGCTTCCCAGAATAAAGCCAAGTAATCCTTCATAACAACATCTTTAACACAGGTACTTTGAATGATATTTCTGCTCACATGTACTGGGCAATGAACGTACAGAATTCTTTGTGCACAGTATTCACACTGAGAGAATTGGAATGGTAAAATGATACTCCATCCTTTACATAATAATTGAAGACTTTTCTGATATCACACCTTCTTCCTCGACTTAACTAGATTACCCCAGGGCACTTAGGGAAAGAAGTCTCTTATGCAGCAAGAGATCCTAAAAGTAGAACAAAAATTTTATAATCTTTTATACCAACAGGGACGGCTGTTTTGTGCCTGAGGTCCATGAAATCTAAATCCATGCATCCCCCTATTTTACACTTTTAAAAATCAAACCTTTTGAACATGTTTTTACTTTTCAGATGTGCCTCTGAGGAACTCTTTCAAAATGAACTGAATGTGTAACATGGCAAATTATGTTACTTATTTAAGAGGATTTCTGAAAATTTGCAGTACTGAGTATTGATGGAAATTGCAGACATGAAGAAACTATGGTAGAACTCATCCCACCAAGTTCTCTATGGAGAGCTGGGGGAAGCAAATACAGCAGTGTCTCTAGTCCTGACTGCTTTGCAGCAGAGATGAGTTAGCTCACTATAGGAAAAGGGGTCAAGCTTTCACCGCTGCAAACAGACAAAGTTGAAAGCCACAAAGGCCTTGCAAGTTGTCGTCCCAAGTGTTAACCAAAGGACAAGTCCCTGTGTAGTCTGTGGAGGGGACTGGGGTCATGCATTCACTCTTCACAACCTTTTGCATGGAGGAGAGTCCAGGCACAGACTTCATCTTCAAATGTAAGGCTGAGGCCATATATTGCCACAGTCCTGCTCCTCACACCTGGACAGATGACAGAGCTGACTTTCCTTTGGTCACCAAATTGTTGATCTCTTCTGCATAGCACAGTTAGAGGCATCTGCTTGCTCCATATTGGGAATAAAAGCATCACTGTAGCTGAGCATAGAGCATACTAAAGATGAAAGTGTGTCCTAAAGCTAAATTTGGACTTGCTTTGTACCTTGAAGCCAGGTGTTTAAATAACACAAACACATGCTTAAGCCAGGATTCATTCTACTGATGTTCAGTGAGACTTTAATGACAACATTTTCAGATCCTAATGGTTGCAGTGGCAGAGCAAAGAAGGTTAGTATTTCATTTTCTCTCAATTAACCTTCCCCAAAGATGCTGAATATTCAGCATAATTATTTTAGGGAGAAAAAAGTTTCAGTACAAACCATAATGGCATTCTGGAGCTAATCCAAGAAGGGTTAGGTGTTATTATTATTATTTTTTCTGCATTTACTGTTCACTTCAGAAGCTACAGTTAAATAGATTGTGAATAATGTGGATAAGGGAGAAGGGACAGAAGTTTAGAATACATTGTAATGATTTTTATTTAAATCTATAAGTATAATTGTAAAATAATGGTTTATTTTTGCTTTAATCTCTTTAGTCATTTTGTTACAAAATACCTGTACTACATATTTTTGACATACAGATATTCATCTCTTTCTGAACTTTTCTCTCAATTGGGAAATACTATCAATAAATTTGAAACTTCTCATTATGGAACATTTTTGCAGAGAGATATATTTAGATATTATTGCAGTTACCCTCACACTGCTGGCAGAAAACACCCGACCAAAAGGAGCTGGTAGGGAGAAAGACTTTATTTTTGCTTGTAGATTCAAAGGAAAGCTCCAGAATGGCAAGGAAAATAATGGCATGAGCAGAAGCTGGGTATCATACCCTGGTCAACATCAGGTGGACATCAGTAGCAGGAGAATGTAGTAAACTCTGGCAAGGGGAAGCTGGAGGCAAATACCTTAACTACTGAGCCATCTCTCCAGCCACAAGATTCTAATTCTTAAATTGCCATGAGCTGGGGAACAAACAATCCAAACACATAAATTTACATACCTGAATTAAATCACCACAGATATTTAAAAAATCTGTGACTAGACACTAAAAAAGAATATAGACAAATCAATCAATCATTAGCTAATGGTTATTCCAATAAATGACACCAACTTTGCACAATATGTATATTAGGTACAAGTGAGACCCACATGGATCAAAAATATTAGAGAAGGCCTCTGCAAACCTCGGTGGTGTGTGTGTGTGTGTGTGTGTGTGTGTGTGTGTGTGTGTGTGTTTAATAAAAGTTTGATGACAAGATGAAATGAATTGATTAAAAGTGCCCATGAAGATACTTCAAAAGATGCATGTATATTAACTTTCATATTGAAAATGTGGAACTTGGACTCAAATGATGGAGATGTTTGACCTGTCAGTTACCTGTGATATACATCACTCTGGTTGTATGAAAGAGCAAGCTTTACTACAGGGCACTGAAAGACCATGTACTTAAGTCAAGGTTGAAACATAATTGCAGGTAAATGGGCAAGAGGGAGTCTACTGGATGGAATTTGGTCTCCTATCTTAAACAATCTCAGTAAAGATTTTTAAATTGGCAAAGGGCAAAGTGAAAATGATGTTTTCACAGTGCAAGTTCAGTATCAGTCAGTAGGCAGAACTGTTCATTGAGAGGGTTAAGAGTCTTAAAAAGTACCAGAGGGTTATTTTCCAGTTCAGATGACACATTCAGTTCAGGACACATGAAATAAGACATTTACCATGAATAGAGAACCACTAATGGTGATCAATGCATCTGCTGTTATAACATATAATTGACTGAAGAAATAAAAGTTTATTGCAATGCCTCAGCATTTAAAATTGAAACATGGAATGCTGTCTTTTGAACAAAACTTAGCCATAACACTAATGAACTCACAGCATCTGTTTTTTCCTGCACAATATTGAGATCTTCAAGATCACAGATGACAGATGGGCTCATGGGCCCCTTCCTGTCCCTGAGGAGCAGCTGACAATGGTTGCAGGGTGCTGGGAGTCAGGTCCTTGTGTAGTGTAGACACCGGAAAGATGCCCTTGCTTCAGTAAATACTCCCCACCAATGCTCATGCCTCCTTGCCTGGCTCGCTGCCTGCCCAACTGCTGGTGCTTGTCCTGCATCTCTTCCTTGGCATTGAAACAGAGCTTCCTCAGCCTTCCAGGTTCCAGCCTGGACTGAAGACCAGCAGCTCCCCACAAATCCTTTAGGCCTTCAGTCCTGGATTAGGACTGCTGAGGCATCCAGGCACTTGAACTGAACAGTGCCTTGACACTTGGGCTTACAGACTGCTATTGTGGGACTGCTGTGAGCTAATCCAATAACTCCCCCTTTTTGTTTATTACAATTCATTCTGTTAATTCTGTTCCTCATGAGAACCATTGATATGGTTTGATCCAGGTGTTCCCCACAAACAAATGAATGTGTTCTGGGTAATCAATCCTCAGCTGACGGCAGTTTAGATTTTACAAACTCGATGGAGCTGTGTTGTTGGGGGTGGACTTTTGGAGGTTATAAACCAGCTTCCCATTGCCAGTATTTGGCACATCTTCCTGCTGCTATTTCCAGTGCTTTGGCAGAGGAGATGTCCACCCCTCTGCTCATGCCATCATTTTCCCTGTCAGGATGGAGTCTCCCTCGAGTCTGTAAGCCAAATAAACCCATTCCTCCATAAGCCGCTTTTGCTTCGGTTCTTTCTGTGCAGCAACTAGAAAGCTGACCACAACAGTTTTGGTACCAGGATGTGGAGTTATCTGTTGCTGTTAGAACCCTAATCTTATGGCTTTGAGTTTTTGGAAATGATCTGCAGGAGGAATGTAGAAGGAGTTGAAATCTCAGCCTAAGAGATGCCTTGCAGTGCTGTGAGCACAGCTTCATGGACCATTCTGGTCAGAATTGAAAGAATTAAATGAAGTAAGAACTATGGACCCTGAGGTTTGGCTTATGAGGGTGAGAAAGAATTTGTTCAGGATTGTGTCAGATACAGTTTGTGTGAGAGGCTTTCTGTATTCTGCCTGCTTGTGTCCTGGGAACCTGTGCAGGGTTTTTTTTTTTTTTTTTATGTAAAGATGGACTGGTGTGAGCAGATGGAGATGACACAGAAAGAAAGATTTTGGGTCAAAACTGCTGCCCGTTCACCTGCAATTGTTTGAGATGACAACCATTGAGACTGGGTCAGCTGGTCTGCATTGGAACAACATGAAGAATGTGGACTCTTTGAAGTAAGGGACCTAAATACTCTGTTCACCCCTGGATTATCAAGTTGGTAGTTCACCTGGTTCTGTGAAGTATAACAAATGAAAGAAGAGAGGGTCATTGGATTTGCAACACAGTTTTGTTTTTGAAAAATGGCCATAAGCGTGTGAGGCAGGTGTGCTAGGTTGCCTGTATGGAAGCCTGATGGAGCCATAAGGATGATGTGTGGGTTGCAATGGAGACACAAACAATTCCAGGACTATGGATTGGTGCCAAGGCCAGCTGCCAGCCCCAGATGAAGTTTTCCCAGACTGTGAGTAGCCGAGCTGGAGGGGCAGAATGGAATCTCCAAGAGACTTGTTATTGGTTAGAATCATTGAACTTGGAGTTAGAGTTTGATGGTACCCTGATTGTTTTAAGTCTTGTTTGGTTCAATCTGTTTTTTTGCTGTGCCTCATGTTTTGCAGTGTGAATATTTTGTGCCATTACAGGTTTATTTTGGGTATTATGGCTCAGTTGAAAGCTGTGGGGACTTAAGAGTTGTGCTGAACACATTGTATTTACATCATGTATGATTATTAGTTTGTGGGGGCCGGAGGTGGACTGTCATGGTTTGATCCAGGTGTCTCCCACAAACAAATGAATGTGTTCTGGGTAATCAATCCTCAGCTGACGGCAGTTTAGATTTTACAAACTCGATGGATCTGTGTTGTTGGGGGCGGACTTTTGGGGGTTATAAACCAGCTTCCCATTGCCAGTATTTGGCACACCTTCCTGCCGCTATTTCCAGTGCTGTGGCAGAGGTGATGTCCACCCCTCTTCACATGCCATCATTTTCCCTGCCAGGATGCAGTCTCCCCTGGAGTCTGTAAGCCAAATAAACCCATTCCTCCATAAGCCACTTTTGCTCAGGTTCTTTCTGTGCAGCCACTAGAAAGCTGACCACAATACCCATGAATAAATACAGAGAACCAATGAGGTCATTAGGGTTACTTACAAAACAGGATGAGGGGTTGCTAACAGGAGCAATAAATAATTCAAACTCAAACAACATTACCACAAAGCCCACAAAAACTCAAAAACACAATCACCACAAAGCCCACCTCAGCATACGTGACAACTAACAGAAGCTGCAGCTCTGGAGCTCACTTTAGTTGTAGAGGCTCCAGCACACTGCACAACTTGCCAGCAGCTCTGTCTCAGAGTCTCTCTGGCCCAAGTAGTTGCTTTCCCCTTATACAGCCTTAGGACGGGGTCTTGCAATTCTTTCTCAGACTTGTTAACTTCCTGAGTCTCTTGAATTTCCTCTTAGCACTGCCTCCTAGGAAATAATGTTTGTTTCTAGGTAACATTTCACCCCAAATCCTCAGAACCTCCTTTCTCTCTTCAATTTGGAGGAAATCTACTACACAATAGTACCCATCCATCTTTATAGGTCCAGTCACATTTCAATTCCTCGGTACCATTACACTGAAAGACTTCAGACTCTACATGAATTCTGGTAGGGGGACACAATATTCAAACTGTAGAGAATGAAACCTAGAAAATGAGGATATTGACTGTTTACTGTATAATCTCTGTGCCTATCCCTTTAGAGCAGACTCCCTATATTTTGGAGTTCCTTTCTTATTTTTTCCCTTGCTGTCTTATCTAAGACCAACCAGCAGCAGTACATAGAGAGGGTATCCTGAGTCCATTTTTAATTTTTTGTGGGTTATAATCACTGGAAGTGCTATTGTCAGAATTTCCTACTCTGTTAGCCTTTGGTAACTGGGATCAAGCAGGGACATCAATGATGGGAAATCCATACCTGGCTAGTCTGATCTCTCTCAACATTCTTCACAGGTGAGGTTCATCAGATGCCACTGAAGTGTTGAGACTCATGACTCAGATCCTCTGGTTCCCGGAAGGTAGCCAAGCAAACAGATCCCTTCCACTGGCAAGGAATTCATTTCATTCATGGAATCATTGGAAACTGGGCTGTCAAAATTTAGGACACATGTTGATGTGGATGATTCAAATTATCTATATAAACATGTTCACAAATAAAATGCTCATAGCTTCAATATTTCTATTAGCATCATTATAATTTCTTTTATCAGATAATGATTTTATTTTTAAAATACAATAGTCATTTATGAAATTCAAAACTCTAGTGATTATATTCAGTATTCAAGTACAGTTTCTTGACATTATCTAGGAAGAAAGGATATTTTTTATTGCCACCTACAGAATAATTATTAAAGCAGTCATATCCCAGTGTATTTTATTATATGAATACACAGTTTTTGGTCCTTTTTGTTTCTTACCACATTACCATAATCTAACAAAATCTTCTTAGCCTGATATACTTACTTTTGAGAAAAACTAAATAAACAATACAGAAACATAGACAAGTATTTCACAGGAAGAAGCATAGAGTAGCAGTACTCATAGAAACGCCATCTACATCCCTGAAAATGAGGTGCAAGTTTCACATTTTCATCTTTGTACCACCACATAGTTATCAAGTGCCCTCCATACAGACATGTTCTCTATGCTTAATACAGTTTTCATATCACAAGCACAGTTCACACTCTGTTTTGGTTTTAGCTAACAATAAATAAACAAGCCTGCTTAATTAGGAAAATCTGAGACTCCATCTGTACAATGCAGCAGGGCTACTCTTCATTGAGATCATATACAAACATATGAATAGATTACAGTAGAGAAGATAATTTTCTCTGGTAACATTATATAGAAAATAAATTATATTTTGAAAAAAATAATCAGATGTGAATATGATAATTATTATAGCTAATTTAAAACAATTGGAAAGCAAAGAAAGACTGTTAAGGATATTTTAGAAAGATATAATGAAGCAAAAGCAAGTTATAGTTTCAAAATTTTATCTCATCTTACTTTTTTTTTCTTTTTAAACTTTTTTTTATTAATAAGTAGAAACTCTGTACTAGCCAGTTTTTTAAGACTAAAATAGATCTAGATCAACTAACAGTCCATTATTAAGCTCTGCTGTTTTTTGTAGTTATATATTTCAGGTATTTTGACTTGGGATCAAGGATGGTTCATACACATATTACCATTTGTTGTCACCAAATGGTCAAATCTGAGGAAGGCAGTGTTGATACTGTAGGCACAAATCACAGACCAGGAGTTCCTGCCTGTACCTTCCATGGACAATAGCACAGACATGCCCATCCTAGGAGCAAGTAGGCTCCTCCCTTCCAAGGCCCTGGCAAAGCAGGGGTAGACACAGCACATTGTTGCTGTCTTGTACAGCCTGTTCCCTTTGGTCTGTCCTTTGAATGTCAGAGTCTTTTAACATTTATCTTCTAAGGATTCCTCTGTACAAGAGTTCTTCTCCAAATGTGAAAATTAAAAGCAATCAGTTTGCTTGCTTTTTCTTGTTTTTTTTAACGTTTTTATTGGCTTAGAATTATATATATATATATATATACATATATATATATATATATATATATATATATATATATTAACACAACAATATGGTCAGAATCATAGGTTCTTAGATAAAGCCATTGAATCCATGATGACATTCCCTCATATGCATTAGTTATTCTCGCACCCATGAGTCTTACATTCTTTCCGCCCCCTCTTCCGCAAATTTCCCTGAGTCATAGTTGGTGAGTTTAAATTTTTCATAGTTATTAGGTTTTTAAGAGTCTGTAAAATTGTATTTTGGACAACTTTGGGCACCCTTAGTGACTCTCTCCATTGTCCTTCTCTGGGTTATCTGCCTTGCTGTGGGAGTAGCTCTTTTGCTCACCATCTCACTTCCTTAGAGGTTGTGTTAGGGCTCTAAATGGTGAGTTTGAGGTGAATGTTCTCCTGCTTGGATGTTCCCTGTCATATCAGGTCCCTTTGGTGGAGTTCAGTTGTCCCTGGTTCTCGTTGCTTTCTGAAAAATACAAGCAGAGTCTCCAGGGGAGAGTGAGATTATTATTGGTCAATTGAAACAAATATTGCTAGGTTGGTGAACGTTTGGCGGGTGTAGCCTTTCTGAGGACCTATGGTTAGTGAGGACTTCCCAACGTAGATGGGGTTCTTGGTCTCACTTCAAGGTTGCCTTGGGTCCCCTTACCAGTCAGGGGTTCCCTGCATCTGAGTGGATCTCAAAGTCAATTAGCCAGCTGTTGATAACCCACCTAGGTTGGGTGCCACTATTGCACAGATGGGCACTTCTTGACTTGCTTGTCTGTGCCATATAGCAGTGTGTTCTGCACTCTCAGTGTAATTTGAAGATGCCTCCTGCTCTCTCAAAATATTATTGGTCTGGTTCCCCTGGCAGCTCATGCAACACCTTCCAGTATCACCTAGGCTGACCTTCTGGGAGCTGATTTCATTTCTGGATTCAGCAGGGTCTCTCATTGTTGTGTGATATCATTCTATAGAATCTTCAGCAATAGGGCCTTATCTTTTGCCTAAGGTGGGTATTCAAGGGCCTTGACAAAAGTTTGTCTTGTTTTAGGGACCATGTGGGTCACTCTGATCAACAGCTCATTGTGGTAGGTAACTACTTACTGGGTCGGGGAGCCAAAGGTCAGTGTAGGTAGGCTTCCACTCCCCCCCCCACCCCTTGGGGCTCTGTCTACTTCCAGAACTTGTTATACAGAAGATAGGATTCTATGGAGCCAGATTATTGCTAATTTAGTTTTAGTGTAGTTTAGTTTGCTCTGTTGCTTCTACACCTGCCCCCATTTCCTTCTGTCCCCTTTGCCTTTCACCTGAATCACTAGTCATATTTACTTACAGTTCGGTTTAACCTGATTAGGGGCCACAGATAAGAGAGAATATGTGGCACTTGTCTCTCTGTTCTTGTGTGAGTTCACTGTTCATCTTACTTTTTGCTACCTTCTGATGGTAGTCAACACATTATTTCAAAATAAATATATCATAACAGAAGCTTCCAGTGTATTTGAAGCATGTTGAAAGGAAAAACTACTTAGTTCCAAGGATACAAAATATGTAAATAAAACTCAATAAATGTGCATAAATTAGAGTATTTTAATTGATTGAGGAAAGGAGAACTGCCCACAAGATTAATACAACTATTTGAATGTGTTCATTAGAATATATTTGTTGGAAATTTAGAGGAGAAAGATGGAAAGATTAATATTTTAAACAGTGTGAAAAGATAAATCTGATAATTGCAAAAACTGATCACTAATATGATATTGAATAATACATAATTATGTCTGTATGCTAGTCCCATAATTCATAGAACCAGAACATTGGGACAATTTATCTCTTGGATCTTTCCTGGCTGTCATATTTTAAGCCATAGGATCTTAATTTATGTGTTAGTATCAGGTCAGACTTTGTAGTAAGATACCAATATTGTGGAAAGAAAAAGTAATTTGAGAGATGAGTTGAATCATTATTGTAATGTTAATAATAGCTTTCCATTGTACTTAACGTATATTTGTAATTAATATGCTTCTTAAGAAATGATATGTAAAACAATTTGTAACATAAGATTATGCACATTTTATTAACTTCCTCAAGATTCACAGAATATCTTATAAATGAAATTATTAATACTTTATTATATAATTTTAATATATTGAATATCATAATTAACTACTGTCTCATCTAATTTGTTATAATTTTGAATATTATGCATATTTATGCTTTAAAAGTTAAAAACTATAAGCAAAGAGTGAAAAATTCCTAAATTTAAAAGGGTATTAATTTTAAAGAAACAAATATGTCTTACAGAAATGGTTAAGTCAAGAAAATGTAAAACCTGAGTGAAAAACCAATGGAATAGAATACTCGACTATAATGCCGTATCAAAGGATCTAAATGAGAGTTAATGTAATTAAAAATCTGACAGAGTTTACTGGATGTTTTCCAAATTGCACAGGTGTGATCTTTTGGACTCAGAGAGATATTATACTGGCAATTCAGAGAAACAGGTTAAAAAAAGAAGAAACCTGTTTTATGATAATGTGTGAAGAGTGGAAAATATTGATGGCAGATTGATATGATTAATAGGAGTGACAATTATTAGAAGGCAAACAAAATTGGCAATATTGGGACTGAAATAGGAACAGCTGAGAGAAGTGTTGTAAGAGCAGTTGGTGAGAAGGGAGCAGACTGTCTCAGAGCCATTTGGAACATTATTAAGATTATTTTTTCAGTGGTTTTAAAGAAAAATAATAAATATTTATATTACTTTAGACAAGAAGATATATTTTCCAAAACATAGTCATTAATTTTATTTATTTATTTTAACAGGTGCTAATGATATGCCCATATTAATGTTAAGCAAGCAAGCACATAAAACAATATGTTTTTCTAAATAGGTATAGAAATGAGATGAGGAAATTTCAGGTTTAGCTCATTGTACCACTGAAGTTAGGAGACATCTCTGAAAGCATAAAGATAAGGTAAACTCAGAAAATCAAAATTGTTAAATAGTATTATTTAATATTATTAGTATTATTTATAGATGTGCATATTATAGAAAATTTTATAAAAGATGAATGGGAAGAGAAAAAAGGGGGAATGT
Source organism: Zapus hudsonius (assembly GCA_004024765.1). Taxonomy (NCBI): domain Eukaryota; kingdom Metazoa; phylum Chordata; class Mammalia; order Rodentia; family Dipodidae; genus Zapus; species Zapus hudsonius. The sequence continues at coordinate 99,311 of PVHP010000384.1, read as the reverse complement.
CAATTAAAATAGTCAAGGACAAAAATCACAGAAATATTTGAGTAGATGAAAAATGTTAGGAAAATATTCACAAGATTTTAAATACAGGATGAAGTTAGATTAAGAGCATCCCATGCGTTATGAAATTCAAAGGGGCAAAGGAGTCCTATGAGTGAGCTATAAGCCCTTAAATGTGTTTCACTGCCTTCTGCCAGCTTCCTCCTATCTGCCTTAGTCAATTTGAAGATTCTTTTTTTTCAATATTTTGTCACACTGTATGTGTCCTTTGAGAACCTTATCAATGATGAATCCAATTCATTGATTATAATGCCATTTTTTGCCTACAATATTGCATTAGTCATTTCTTCATTCTCAGGTCTCCTGAAAAATCTACATAAATCTTTGACCAACCACCCTTACTAATCCACTAAAATTTAAAAGTAATGAAATAGGGCTGAGAGCTGGCTAAGTGGTTAAGATGCTTGCAAAGCCTAATGACCTGAGTTTGATTCCCTATAACCCACATAAAGCCAGATGCATAATGTGGTGCATGCATCTGGAATTTGTTTGCAGCAGCTAGAGGCTCTCGTGTGCCCATTCTCTCTCTCTCTCTTTCTCTCTCTCTCTCTCTCTCTCTCTCTCTCTCTCCTTGAAAATAAATAATGATAGTGTTGATGCTTAAATAATCTATTTCATAATAAAACGTTTTGCAAAATATTTGCAGCAGACAGATGAACACTATTTTGTCATTTTGAATATAAAAAGTCCCCTGTAGCTTCATGTATTTGTATTTAAGGCTCATACTTAATAGCCAGCTGAAGCAGCCTATGGGATACAGAGTCTTGCTGGTGAAGCTATGTCTCTGGGGTCAGGCCTTGGGTTGTTAAAGCCCAGACCAACTTGCTACACATAGTTAACTTATTCACCTTCATTGTTATTTAGAAAGATGAGAAGCCCAATTGTCTGCTTCTGCAATGCATTCTCTGTCATGATAAAACTTCCCCATGAAACTGTAAACCAAAATATAGCCTTTCTTTCCATAAGCTGCTTCAGTTTGGGTGTTTTGTCCCAGTGATAAGGTAACTGATAGAGCAGTAATTTTATTTCTTTATTACTTTAGCCAACAAAATAATTGTTAGTGGAATACAGAAGTATATTTAAAGTTCTTACTGGGTGTCTTTACTGTTTACTGGGAGGAAAAAAAAAAGAGTTCTTTCTCCTGAATGTGAGGCAAAAGCTGATGAAAAAATATCTTGAAGAATTTTTCAGGATGCAGTGAGAGAACTGTGGCCCATCTAATCCTACCATCTGACCATAGGCAGATAGCTGAGATCCTGGCAAGAGATGAGCCACCACAGACATATCATGGAGGATCCATATGGAATCCCGAAGAGAATGACAGGACGAACAAGGGACCCATAGCCACAGCCATTCAATCAACACAGGATAAGCCAGGGTGACAGAAACCAACAATTTTCGACACAAAGACCCCTAAGCTCACAACATTAAAGCAGCCTTAAAACCCACCCACCAAGACTCAGGGAACTGAGCGGAAGAGGGGGTGGAAAGATTGTGAGAGCCATGGTGGGGTAGACTATCCAGAAGCATGGCACCCATCAGTAACAACACACTTGGGCCAGGAGAACCAGGCTGAGTACTAGGCTATCCATGGTCACCTATCACAAGGACTGATCCAGATAACCCACAGCGGAGGATATCCAGCTGATTGGGGGAGGGGAGGAGGGCATTGGGGTATTGGGGATAACAACTCATTGTTTGCCCACTAAATAATGTAGCTCATTATGAAAAATAAATATATATCTAAAAAAGAATAGATAAAATTGCTATTCAATGTTAATATGAAAGTAAATACACATCTTACAGCCAACATTGATATATAGAGAATTACACGAACATTGAAGAAATTTTGAGGGATCCAAAATAAGCAATGGCTAATGCAAAATAAATATTTCTTTATAATAATTAAAAATATAAGAAATGAAGGAAATATAAGCGAGTATATAAGACATCCTAATAACAACTAACAGAAAAATCCATCCTCTAACAGAAAGACCATGAGATAATGGTTGGTGAGTGACAAAACAAAAATCCAAGCATATTGTTTCTGTAAGAACAGAAAAAAAAAAAAACAGAAAAATTTCTAAATAGAAGGCAGAAAATCTATTTCTGGCATATATAGAAGTTAGAGAGTGAGTCGTCAATAGTAAAATTGAAATGAAAGTCAATAACAACAGATTTAAGATGAATAAAAAAGAAAATATGGATAATTAAAAATTTAAATTATGAGCTGGAGAGATTGCTCAGTGGTTAAGGTACTTGCCTGGAAAACCTAAGAATTCCTTAGTATCCATGTCAATTCAGATGCACCCAAAGGCACTTGCATTTGAATTTCCTGTGCAGTAGCTAGAGGCCCTAGTGCACTCATATTCTCTCTCTCTCTCTCTCTCTTTCTCTCTCTCTCTCTCTCTCTCTGTGTGTGTTTCTGCAAATAAAACATTAAAATACATTAAAATTAAAATTATCATATATATGCAGCAATATATGTTGAAAGCAGATGGATCTATGAAAAACAAAATATAAGAATTACAAAGAGAAATTTATGACTAGAAAATTATAGCACTTTTAAATATATTTTAGTTTCTATGACTCTCATTTTGTCAAGGAATACAAAAGTCATAAAAGGACAGGTGAAGGGCTTGAGTAACATGATCAAGATCAAGAATATATTCACTACTATCTTCAAAAATATTTCTTTTTAATATTTTATTTATTTTCAAGGAGAGAGAGAGAGAGAGAGAGAGAGAGAGAGAGAGAGAGAGAGAGAGAGAGAGAGAGAGAGAGAACGAAAACATCAGGGCCTCTAGCCACTGCAAAATGACCTCAGATTCATGTGCCACTTTGTGCATCCAACTCTATTGTAGCGGGTGAGCTGAGGATTAAAATTTAGATAATGCCCAGCAAAAATTTCAATGCACTCCAGAATTTTAGGAGTACCCAGATTCTTGTCTACAAAGTTAAAGAATTAAAAATATAGACCATCAGATATTAAGGTATAGTGAGGACTTTATTTAAGGGAACATGGGGAGTTACACAGTTCTCCAGCCACCAGTGTGGGGAGATTATGTGGGAGAGGTTTTAACAGAATTCATGCTGTTTAAATTAAATAGGCAGGGAAAGAAAGATAATAGAGAGCTCCCATCATGAGAAAAAGTTCATGTGGGAAGGTCTTGAGTCCTTACCTTGAAAATGAAAGTCTTCCTTCTAGGATGCCATGTGGAAGAGAGACTGGCCTTTGTTCTAGGGAAATTTTTAAAACTTCCAATAGGTAAGTCTGAGAGATAGCTGATTGGTCTATACCTGACCAATCAGTTTTTGCATCTAGGTTTGAGCTCTGGCTAGAGACACCTCCCACTCAAGAAGAGGGGGGTCTATGGAGCTTGCTTAAACTGTCACACAACGTGTGTACTAGGTAATCAAACCTGACTCTCCAGGCTTTTCAGGTCAGCACTTTAACCACTGAACCATCTCTCCAGCCTACAAAATATCTCTTGAATACCAATAATACACAGATATATTTAGTCAGTTTAAAATGACTGATTTAAAGTTCACTACAATGAGAAGTAAATAGAAATTTGCAATTTTCCAAAGCAGAACATGGCTTCTTAAGTCCAAAAAAATTAAATAGAAACTTCTGAGTAAGTAATGAATTAGAAGGTGCCTGTGTGTTACTGTTGTAGAAATTCCCTGTGACAGACAAAGCTGTAATAGCAAGAGCAGAGTGGAGTTTCATTTATTATTATTATCATAATTTAGGAGTGTATACCAGCAGGCGGCCCTTAGCACCAGTTGACAAGGGGTTTTATAGCTGGGTCCAGAGACATGTATGTATGCGATATCACATATGTAAATTAACTAATCGGGTAGGACACAAGAAAGTTCAGGGTTTAAAATGGGTTCTGGAGGAGAAATGTAGATAGCCTCTGTTTTCACCTCCTCTCCTACATTCCTTTCTTTTTAAAAATCATATCTTTGTTATCCATAATTAGATACACTGAATGAGCAAAAGATGTGCTGGTATCCCCAATTCTCTGTAACTTTCCTTTCTTGAACAAAGCTTGCCATATTCACAAACCAAAAGGCAAGGTCAGTTAACAAAAGCAATTTAAGTCACAAGTTGCATTTGGTTTACAATGGTTTCTGGAAGTACAGATAACCCCCATAGACATGGAAAAACAAGCATTCTCAGCCCTCTCTTATATCCTCCTAAGCTTGTGTTCACAGACCTCAAACAGTTGCTGTTTCTGTCCCCCCCAGTTTCCAAATTTGAGTCCTATTCCTTCAGTAGAGTGTTCTTATATTAGCAATATGTTAATCTTCAATTCCATTACTCTGTGAGTGAGAAGACTATGTAGTGAAGGACAGACTGTATTCCACAGAGAAAGAAAGGAAGATCTGGTGTTACCTTTCTCCCTATCTCAGACTAGTTTTGAAAGATCAACTTATTACCCTCAGTAGAGAACAAAATAAATTGTCAGAAATTTTATCTATCATCATACTTAGATATTATCTTGCCAAGAAGTATGCGATCAATAAAACAGAAAATTACCAAAACAAAACAAGTTCCATCAATAATCAGGACATCAAGAAAGACAAGATTGTAGAAAGGATCAGAGTCAAAAGAAACATCGGATCAAGGAGCAGAATGTAGCTTATTTTGTAATTTCAAAGACTTCTTATGCTTTAATAAATGTTTAATTTTGTTAATGTTGTACATACCTTTTTATATAAAATATTTCAATATTTCAACTATTTAATAGTACTAGTTAGAAATGTCTTCTGAATAATTAACAAAATATTCTAATATTATTGCCTGAAATAAATCCTGAAAGTAGTGTACTATAACTAGGGTGTTTAATTGCAACCATCAATTTGATCTGCTAGATAATGTGGTACTAAGCATTCTGGTCAGCATAAGGCAGAGGATCTCGACCAAGCCAAAACAGAAATGGAAACAAAGGTATCAGTTGCATTCACAATGTTGGGTGCACCAAGTACAAAAAGGAAGATGGGCTTCCCTCATTCATCACTAGGTTGTAGAGATTAAAGAAAAAAAAAAACCACAATGTTGGGAAAAGATAGTACAACCCTAATACTAGAAAGGATTATTTGAGTAAGGAATCAAAAAGATCAGAACTTGGCCTTTTGCTTTGTTTTAGAGCAAAGAGAAGATGTTGGATATTGCCTCTGAAAATTTATATTTTAGTACCTAAAAAAATTCTTTAGAAGAAGATATTGATTTCTGCATTTGTCCTTCTGAACTTGCACATTTAGAACCCAAAACTGATATTTTTACAAATTACAACTAAAGTTAATATAAAGCAAGATCTGAAAAAAAAATTTATATTAGGTAATAAGAGGTCACATGAATGCAGTCTGCTTGAGTTAATGAAAGTACCTCTAGGATTTTATCCGTAACTTCTTTTTTCATGGGTAAGAAGGAATCACATATAACTTATAGGCATAAATGAGACCCAGAGGTATTTACCTGAAATGTGAGGCTTTTACTGCTGAATATAATCCATTGGAAATAGGAATTTGTAGGCCCTGAAGGGTTAACTTTCTTACCAGAGCAACTCCCAGCCAGAGAGTCTGATACAGAGGGGAATAGAGCTCAATTTCTAATATGATTAAGCCTAAAGATAATTAGAAGGCTTAGTTCCATCCCTAAACCCTTCCAGAATTGACACGAATTTCTTGGAGTGCTAATGGACTTTGCCTCATCAGAAATGCAGGCTTCAACTTGCTTTTACAGAGGTCCTGTGTTCACTGTAACAGTTTCTGCTCTGTTTACTTCTGTCTCAGGAGCATCAGGTAGTGGGTGACAGTCGGTGGTTGTCTCCTGTTTAAGCACACAGGGATCTGTCCCAGTGACTGCACCAAAGCGCAACTCACAACCAATGGACGTATGATGCGGAGGTAGGGTTAGAGGAACATTAAAGAAAACACACTCAAACACTGACTAATTATTTTTCAGTTTTTTTCCAGTTGAAAGATAAATTAACTATCTATCAGAGCCTTGCCTTTTCCTCAGCATCATAAAATGTTAGCATAAGGGACACTTTGGGTTTATTTCTTTTCCTTCTCTGTGCTTTCAGAAGATAACTTCTGTGAAGTCCAGTGGAAAGACACAAATTTTAAGCTAGATTTCTTGATTCATCTTTACTTGCCCATTTCTTTTTCTTTTAATCAGATAACTTTGTTAAATCAGTCTCTCTTTCTACTGGTAGCCAATATTCAACTGCATTTGGTCCTTCAATTCAAATATAAATATATCTATTCATTGAATTTGAGGAAAACTTGTGGGGTGGAGAGATATTTTCCCATTAATAAAGTGAGAATAATAGCAGAGACTGCCTTATTAATGGATCAAGGTTAGCATTAAAATAAAACGGTTTATGAAAAAAAGCACAGTTGCTATAAGCTACATGCTTTTGCTAAAATTGTTTTCTCGACTTTTTTTTTTTAAATCCATGAATGCAGAGCTTTTGGATAGAGAGTACCAACTGTATATAGCAAACAAACACTTAGGGGATCACATTAATTCTCAAGGTATCAAAGTGTCCTGAGGACAAAATTTAAGAACTTTAAACTTACATTTGATTTAACAGTGAGCAGTAGGTACAGGTGTACAAGACATGTAGCAATTTTCATAAAATAACATACCATAGAATTGTAGAGCTTGCAGTGTGTTTTCCCCTTGTTAAACACCTAGAATCTAGGGTATGCATGTCTAGGTAGTAGCTTTTCCTATCATGTCTCTAATGCTCCCCTGTTCTCAATGGACTGGAACTACAGGGTGTGGCAAGGGCCATTTCCCCTGCCAAGTTTTTAACATCAGAAGGATAGGGTAGTAATATCCAATTCTGAAAGTGAGAATCAAGAATGTGAAGAGTTGGCCTTTCATGAGTTACTCTCTCAAGGTTGTGAACAAATGTCAGATTGAAACAACTTAGTGTAATACAGGGTTTAATTCAATTTACAGTTTGCAGGCAAAAAAACTTCTTGGGGGGGGGGGGAGGGAAGGCATGGCAGCAGGAGTATAAGCAGAGCTGGTCACATCTCACTAGAATCAGGAAGCAGAGGATTATAAGTGAGTGCAAGTTTTAAAACCTCAAGGTGCTCATTTCTATTTCTTTTCTTTGATTGCATGATTTGTAAGAGAGCCAACACCTATTTCCTATCTTAACTCTTTTGGGTTATTAATATTTTGTTTCACCGCCACCCTAATATTAATTACATCAATATTATATTAGGTCTATTATTAGGTCACTAATATTAGTTCTAATATTTTTGCTATATGCAGAGGTGAAGTGTTTTACACTTATGTAAGAGACTGAGATAGTAAGAAGGAGATTAAAAACAATCATAGTCTGATTTTGCATGATGTACACTCAGACCTGTGAGGAAGGACGTGAGTACATGTCATGTAAGAGAAGAACTGAAAATGCCACTAACGAAAATAGGTTAATATGTAAAAGACACAGTGGAAACCTAGATATGCTTCTTCTCTTGGTTATTCTCTTGGATATTGAATCCTAATCACACATACACAAAACGTTACTATAATTGAAATGGTATTTCTTACTTAACGGGAAAATAAGTGGAAGCCATTTTCAGAGATTTGAGCTCATCTTTCAATAAACAGTTTCTTTCCACAAATGTCCTTAAATATTAGGCATTCAAATTGGGGATAAATAGAGAATACTTAAGTCAGATAAGATTAAGGTAAACAATACAAATTAAAAAGCAGACAAATGTGTAGTTCATTGCAGGTAGCTGAAAAAATACTGAAAGGAAATGTAAGTATGTACACACGTAGTAGAGTCTGGAAAGAAATATGGAACAAAATAAGTATATTTCCTGTAAGCTGGTATTATTCATTCTTTGTGTCAACCTTTTATTGATTCTTAGTTGTAAAATTGTCATTAAAGAACATTTTAAGACCTGGTGCTTGAGAACCAATGACTAGATTAATGATTAATTTGCCAGTTTCTAAAAGGGCTAACAACCTTGAGGAAGAAAATAGCCAGCAGTTAAATAAACAATTAGGTTGCAAATTGAAGTGTCAGTGCAGACACTAATTAGTCTGTCGAGGTCACTTTTCATGCACTTTTGAAATAGATGTCATTCACTATGTTCTTTCCCATTCTAAGAAAAAAAAATGGGGACATTCTTGCTCTCTAGTTGTAAAATATTTCTTCTGAGAACTGGCCAATTGAGTTAATTTTTCCCAATATACAATTTCCTAAGCATATTGTTTGAAAATACTTTAGTTGTATCAAAGGTAAACACATTCCACTTTTTTCATATAAAGAAATTTTATGATTTTATTTTAAAAGGCAAGTTATACATGCAAAAAAACATAATGGAACTCAGTAAAAAATACAATCTTTCCAATTGAAGAAGGAGGTAGGATAGTGTACCCAATGGTTTAGCAAATTTGGAAAAGGAGATGATAAATCCTTGATGTGTATTACCCAGTTGCAAATGACTGCAAATGACAGACGTACCAAAATAAAAAGGAATAAAAGTAAAAACAAATAAAGCCCCCAACATGATTTTGCCCACTCTTGGTAGTGCTCTTCTAATGCTCAGGTTTATATATTTTCAAAAGAGGAAAAATCAGATTGAATGTAGAATGTGCATAAGTGTGAGAAATATTCCTGAACTCTTCTGTTCTGCTTTTTTTATAACCCTGATCCATACTCCAATTATATATAGTCTCCATCACAACTTAAAAGAAGTCATATGTCTCACAGTGGTTATTATGGTATTTTGAAAATAACATAGTTAATCTCATTAAATGAAGAGGTTAAATATAATTAGTTTTTAATGTGTTCATCTTGGCATTCTAGCTGGAAAAGGTAGTGTAGACTTTGATCTTTTCATTCTACACTAATCAGTAAGTACCTATTACATGTCAAAGACATAACTGTCCAAATATCCTAGGGTTATAAAGTTGTAAAAATAGGTCTGCAGATATGGCTCAGCTCTTAAAGCACTTGCCTGCAAAGCCTAATGACCCAGGTTTGATTCCCTGTTACTCACATAAAGCCAGATGCACAAAGTGGTGCATGAATCTGGAGCTCATTTGCAGTGGCTGGTCCAAGCATGTCCATTCTCTTTGTCTTTCTTCTATCTTTCCCTGCTACCAACTAAAGAAATAATATATTAAAATATGGAAAGTATATTGGATTCCCTTTTAGAGTAGATTCATACTTCCGCTGCCATGTTAAAATGGCCCACATTCATCCTGCTCAGCACAGAGATTCATAAAAAGGGCCTGTTAACACAATTAATGAGTACAACAATAGTTTGGTGATAGATGAAAATTGGAAGTTACTGTGCCTTTAATTTACTAAAAAAGAAGTTGGAGCCCAGGGATTTAAAAATTCTGTCATCTCAGATCACTGACATGGTAAAAAGGAATCCTCACCCTTCAGTCCCAGCTGAGGCACTGACTTTCCACAGTGTCCCTGCTTAGTTCACTTCTGAGCAGATTAAAAAGCAAAGAGGATAATGGTACATTTTTATTTTTAAATCACACTTCAATATTACTAAAATATAAGCCAGATGATTAGTGAAGACTTTTTAAGTCTTTTTATAGATACATATGTTCTATAAAATGATTACACCTTCATGGAATTAAATTGTTCAGTTAAATCAAAATCGGCCAACATTCAATTGCTTATTTATTCACTTTGATACAAATTCTTTTATGAAGGGATAAATATAAGCCGAGGTCATGATATTTTGCTTAAAGTGAGTTCATGCTAGGACCTAACACTTCATAACAGAGTTCCTAATTTCATCATTTTCTAATGTATCTTGTTTTATTTTGAACTAATTTTTCTGTTGTGATTTTTTAAAATCAATATATTTTAATTATTTGTTTGTATACAGTAAGTAACATTTGGTCATATATTTCTTCAATAGTAGGACAATATTATTTCAATAAACATGTCTTTACTAGTGCTTTGTTAAATTACAAATTCATTATGAAAAATGCTGAAGTAATTGACTTTTATAAGTAGTATATGACAATGTTAATAAAATTGGGAAGAAATTAAGATCTTCCCCTTGACATTTTAAAAGTCCAGTCTTAACCAAGGACTGGCAAATGTTTTCTTTCAGATCTAAAGGTCATTAACTTAAAGGGGGAAGTATTTATTTACTCACCTGTTTATTTTATGTGCATTTTCACATGCGTGTGTGCTAGTGCATGAGCACCTATGTGTGGAGCAGAGGGCAATCTCAAGTGTCATCTTCAGATATGCCACCTACCTATTTTTGAGAGAGTGTCTCTCATTGTCCTGAAGCACCTCATAAATTAGATTAGACCTGGTGGTCAGTCAGCCCCAGCGATCCTTCTGTGTCTGCTTCCAAGTTCTGGGACTACATACAACACCTTGCCCAATATCTGGGGATGAAACTCACATTCTGCGCTTGTGAAGCAGCACTTTATAGACTGATCTTTGTCCACAGCCAGAGGAAGGGTTTAATTTAGTACAACTTTATGGTTGGAAAGGCATGACTAAGTCACATTTTAGTAACCATACACAAAGCAAAGGACTTGAACCACAACTGAAGCTAGCTATTCATTGGATTAAGGGTGCTTCTTTAATGAACATTACTTAGTTAATGAATTAAAAAGTTCATTAGTTAATAAATTAACAACATAATCATTTAAATTGAAAAGTTTCACTACAATTCACTTGATTTTGATACAGCTATTAAGATCCATAAAATGTGCTATTTATCCTTATATTTATAAGGATGCTTGGAGAAAATCCCAATAGTAGAGATCATCAATTTCAAGTGTCTTTCACAAATATCTTTTCTGTTCCTCAGTCTTTTAATTGTAGCTGTAAACCATAATGTACATCGTATTTATTTGAGTAAATTGACGCATGTATTTTGAGCACAATGTAAATGAATACATAAACAGATTTATGAGCAATGAAATGCTCAAAATTGTGTATTCTATTACATTTCTCATTTATTCATTTCAACAGTTTGAATTTGTTTTAAAGGCATACTTCTCTATGTCTAACAAAAATGTTACTGATAGATCTCTCTGCAACATCAGCATGATATAACTGATTCATGTGTTCAAACAGTTTGCATTTCCCAACCTTGGAAAAGTATACATGGAAAATCCAATTTTAAAGTAACAAATATGGGACTGGAGAAATTGCTCAGCAGTTAAAGCGGTTGCCTCCAGAGCCTAAGGATCCAGTTTCAATTCCCTAGTACACATGTAAGCCAGGTGCACAAAGTAGTGTATGTATCTTCGAGTTCCTTTGCAGTGGCTAGAGGCCCTGGTATATTCATTCTTTCTCTCTGATTATAGAATTTAATAGTGAGAAAATTTAGTTATCATTACTACAAAACGCATTCATTAACCATATGAACTCACACAATTATCTTTTAAAATGTTTTAATAAGCTGCATAGAAACAATTATTTACTTGTTTATTTGTTTATTTTCAAGTGGAGAGAGACAGGAGAGAGGGAGAGAGAGAGGGAGAGAGAGAGGGAGGGAGGGAGAGAGAGGGAGAGGGAGATAAGAGAAGAGAAGAAAAGAGAAGAGGAGAGAAGAGAAGAGAAGGGAAGGGAAGGGAAGGGAAGGGAAGGGAAGGGAAG
>PVHP010000384.1:13714-87506 GCA_004024765.1 Zapus hudsonius | reverse complement strand
TTGCAGGGAAGCACCTTAACTGCTGAACCATGTCTTCATCCCCTCACATGATTTTCTTATACTATGTCTGCTATTTTTTCTCTATTGTACCACTAGCCCATACCTAACATCTGCTATTCCCCTCCATACTCCCTTTGGTTAGTTTTTGTCTAACATATCTGTTTTTATCCTTGAGCTACTAATTATTTTATATATTTTATATTTTATTTTTGTCATCTTAAATCTTCAGTTGAATATTATTTTTATTTAGTTACAGATTGACAGTCTGTTATTTTTATCCAGTTCATTTAATCCATTTATACTTAATGTGATTAATGATATTTTGGTTATTTGTATAATTATAGTTTTTGTTTTCACATTCTACCTTGTATCTTTCTACCTCCCTATGTTGCATTAAGAAAGTTGTAACTACAAATTTTTGTATAATTTTCACCTTCAGTTTGGTTTTGTTTCCTAGGATTAGAATTTGTTCTTTTTGTTCTTTTGATCATTAGTTTTGAGTTTCTGTCCATTATCCTTTAATTGTAACTGGTATAATGAGTATGAAGCTCAAATTATTTGGCTTTGGGGCGTAATATGTATCCCCTTGTTCGATTGTTTCATAATGTTTTTTTCTTAAGTACAGAATACAGAGCCACAAAATGCTACAATGTACTTTGGCTGTATTCCTTTTTAAAAATTGTGATATATTTTCACTAAAATATCTAGGTTTTCGTCAATCCTGAATATCAGTTTCCTTTGAGAACTTTTAATATGAATCATTATGCATACAAGAGGTTATTTTGCCGTCATTTCTAGGTGTTCCAATATTAGGAGGATTACAATTATCCATTTATTTTCAGTCATCAAGTGGAATGAACACAGACACTCTCTTACTTAGCACCCTCTTCATTTAGTTTGAACGTACAGAAACCCATTTGGGACCCATTCAATCTCAGGAAGGAACAGAATTTCCGTAGGACATGGTGAGGTGCTTTATGCAGCTGTCTTTGCTACAAGAAGGAGTGTTTATCTTGTATAATAAGAAATCTGTGGGAGAGCTCAGGATTCAATGCCTTTGCCTTCAGTGTCTGGCTCTATTGGCACCTCCTGTGGTCAATGCCCCACTTTTCTTTGTTGCTCCCTCCACCCTTGGTCGTCCTAAACATCCTGCCCCCTAAATGGTCCTTGACTTAAAAATGGGCCTCTTGATCTTGTCTGTGTCTTTCTGTTGTACATCACAAAATATTTGAAAAAAAATACATTATGCTAAATTCAAAAGAACAAAGGAAAGGCTTTCTACTGTATCAATCTGTTTACTGGAAATTTCAAGAAAAGAGCAAATCTATAGATTATGTGGAATCTTAATGACCCAAGGCTATGTTGCTGTGATTGGGAACAGCACAAGGCAGCTTCCTAGATTGGAGTGAACATTCTACAATGGTGGAAATAATGGCTACACAGAATTCCTGAAAAAATTGTGAGAAATACTGTGTGCTATAATTGAAATGGTTCAATGTCAAACTACATAAATAATGCAAACAAAATTTCTTACCTGACAGGTTAGGGGAGGTACAGAATATTGGGGATGAGAGTGGATTGGATTGGTAGGAGGTTGGAAAATGGAGACAGGATTATGCAAAAGTTAAGACAACATGAATGAGTTCCATAGAAACCCTCATGCTGACAAGCATTTTATAAGATAAAATCACTAATAAAGGGGGCAGGAGGGCAGTCTTTCTAGAAGGTGGAAAAAGCTTAAGACCACAGACTCTGATTAGTGAATCCCAGGTCCAGAATTGAGTAGCCCACCACAGTTTGCTATTGGCCATGGAAAGTCATGAAGTCCCCAAAACAATGTGGGCCATTGCCAAAACCCTTGATTACCTGCCAGTACTAAAAGGTAAGACCATATTGCTGAAGACACCATAGACTGCAGTCACATTTTAATGCCATGTGAGAATCAACAGGGAAACTAGCTCCGGACTGGCTAGTGATCATTGTCTTGGAGACCCCTATTGCAACCACTGTGGACAATGGTCACATCAGTATAAATAAACAGGGGACGACTCTGCAGACTGAAATCAACCAGCTACACATACTGGTACAACAGTGGCATGCATTCTCTACAGGTAACCAATTATTCTTTGATCAGACTTGTGAACCAAGCAGTTGGAGAGAACTCCTCAGGTCTGGTCCTGGAAACAAGTCACTTTTGGGAGAAGAAGAGTGGGCTTGCACACCCAAAAAAAAAAACTCCCAAATGATTTTGCATATTCCTTTAACCCAAGTTAGTCTCACTCTTGGTTGAAGAATCTGTTTAATTTTACTGATGACAGAGAAAACAGACGAAAGCCAAGATCCATCTATATGACAAGAAGATAGCTGTTTGCTTACTATGAGACTTTCCCTCTCTTCCACATCTGCCTGGGCCCAGGAGAAATTGCAGAGGAAGTGTCAACATGAATACTGCTCTTACTGCTAGCCTGACAACCAGCTCCAGGATGATGATGACAGATAGAAGACTGATCAATCAAAACTTATCAAAGGAGAAATCCAGAGGCTACAAAGAGCTCAACACAAAATCATACTGCTAACAGGTCTGCCATTCCTCAGGAAACAGTGTGGAAGAGGGGGCAGAAACACTACAAGAGACATTGAGTGGGTGAATACAATTAGGCACATCCTCCCTATTCAATAGGAACTGACTGAGGCCTTCATGACACCTCAGAGAATACCATAACTCCATTGAGGAGGGGTCCTCAGGGTAATGGGAGCAGGAGCTGGGGTGAGGGGATAACAATATAACCAGTTAAGGTTATATATCTAATGTTTAAGAAAAAATGGAATAGTGACTAGTGGCATAGGCTTATAATCACTGCCACTCAGGAGACTGAAACAAGAGGATTGGAATATCAAGCTTTCCTACACTATGTGGAAATTAGTTCAAGAAATGTGTGCACCACTTTGCCGAGACCATTTTCAAAAAGCAGAAGAGGTCTTGGGGCATAGGTTAGTGTGAGAGGGCTTACCTACCAAGCTAGAGGTGGGGTTAATCCCTATGGGGATGAGTTAAGGTGACAGCATAAAAAAAATTCCCTCAACTTTCTCTTTTTTTCTGACCTAGAATGCAGATGTAAAGCTTGGACATGCAGAGATTTAGGAGCACTAATGAACAGAAAAGGTCCATGCCAAGTACGTTTAAAGAGAAAGGACAAGGTCAGATCCACTGGTGGCTCCTCTCTTGCCAGAATCTCAGCTATCGGCCTACGGTCGGTTGGTAGGGTTAGACGAGCCCCAGCTCTCTTGCTGCATCTTGAAAGATACAAACACAATCTCCATCGGAGAGTGAGATCAGTGTAGGTTAACAAATATACACAATTCTGGATTACCTAGATTCTATTTTTAGTAGCCTCCCTGTCATTCACTCCCATAGTGCATCTTGTCTTGGGAGCCTAAGAGTACGAGATCTGGTGCCTATCGCCCTGAATCCCAAGTTCCAGACAAGGGGACCCCCTCACTAAGTGGAAAATTGGCCGAATTGAAAGCTGTTGATTGTCTCCCCCAGGCCCAGGCTCCTCCATTACACAAGTGCTCCTTTCTTGGTTCACTGCTCACTCCTATTAGGAGGTGTGGTCAGCCTACTCATAACCACCGATTGTGTTTCCTGTCTGTGGTCTCTGTTTAGTCCAGCTGTCGTTGATCATTTTCCCCTGGCAGCCTGTGCAGTGCCTTCCAGCACTACACTAACTGCCTTCTGGGGGCTGAATACCATTCCGGACGTTGAAGGGTTTCTCGATGCTGGTCGATGGCTGTCTGTGGTTTCTTCAGTAACAGGGTTTTGCCTCAGGCCTGGGGAAAGCACTCAAGAGCTTTGACAGAATTCTGTCTTGTTGGATTCTCATGAGTCACTTTGGTCAACAGCTCAGTGAGGAAAGGAACCAGTGGTTGGAACCAGGGGTTGTCAGGGTGGTCTAATTAATCACAGTATTTCTTATTTTTCCCAATTCCACTTCCTGATGCTGCATTGACTTCCTTTTTTCATTCTGCTGTTGTGTTTTCTTGGAATTAATTTGAGATTTTATTTGTGCCCTCTTTGCTTTGTGGGCTTACATATAATATATATTTTTAATTATTTGAGGTTTCTTTAAAGTTACTCTCATTAAAGACGTCAGTATGTGTTGAGTAATTTTTGAAGGATGCATGTCGCCTTGAATATTTCAGTTTTTTTTGAAAGTTTGCATTGTGAGTTGTTTACTGAGATTTAAGTTGTTATTTGGATTTTCTTTTTTAACAATATTCTTATAAAATTTTATTTATTTATTTATTTGCAAAGAAAGATGAAGAGAGGAAGAATGAGAGAGAGAGAAAGAGATGGAGAGAGATAACATGGGAACATGGGCACATCAGGGCCTTTTGGCACTTGAAATGAACTTCAGATGCATGTACTACTTTGTTCATCTGGATTTTGCATAGGCACTGGGGAATCAAACCCCAATGGCAGGCTATGGTAGCAAAAGTCTTTAACCACTGAGCAATCTTCCCAGCTTACCACCTTTAATTCATTCTTTAAGTGGAATTGTTAGCAGTGCTTAAGAGACCATGTTATAGGATGGTCATTTTTGTCTACCAGACTAGTATTTGAGGCACTAGGCTAAGGCCCCAGTACCCACTGAAAGTAGAATTCTGACTAGATAGCAATCGCTATCAGAATATGGGCCAATTATGAGCATATAGTGATAGTGAAATAATAAACAATTACACCTACAACCACTTGTTTCATGAATTGAAGGAGCACTGATAGTACACTGCGCCCTAAGATACTAGTTGTTGTGGCCATAAGTGGAAAGGAAAGAAGCAATGTTAAATGGTTACTTGAAATCTGAGAAATACACAGGCAGGAATGTAGCAGTTACTTTCTCATTTTCGGAACCAAAAAAAAAAAAAATCAGATGATTGTCTCCATTGACATTTCATTTGTTATCAGACTTACTGTAGTGATTGGTCTCCTGTTTGTCTCCTGGCTTTCTCATAGGTTTCTTTTGGGCTCTGTGTGAAGGCCAGGGGTGGTTTGTCTCCTGCCAGGAGGTCAGTCATCATCCAATGTCTTGTCGATGGAATTGAGTTGTCCTTGGCTCTCTCACGGCCTTCTGAAAAATACAAACAGAATCTCCCTCGGACAGTGAGATCAATATAGGTTAAATGAGATAACATTGCTATTTTGGCTAGCTCCTAATGGGTATAGCCTCTCTGTAGATTTCTGGTAGTGGGAATTTCCCCTAGGAGCCGCCCTCAGCAACAATGCACAAGGGTAAAGGAAAAAAAGAATGAAACACTGGCTACTGCTAGTGCAGTTCATAACCCCCTAGCCTTTGGACAGATCCAGTATGCTCAATGAGGAAGTATTCCATTGCATAGGGGACAGAGAAGAGGGAAATGGGGACACATTCATAAGATGTGCTCATACAATGTATATACGTATTCATAATGAAGATATTTTTTTAAAAATCACCATGATAAACTTTACATGTAATTAGGTTAGAAATATTATTTATTTAAATAAATAAAATTGCCAGTGATACTTGCAAGTTATACTGAGAACACTTTGCATCATGAGAGTCCAGGGATAGAATAATGTCTACTGAATGCAAAATGTTCCCCATAGCCTCGGTTGTAGTCAGCTTTCACGTTGCTGTGCAGAAAGAACCCAAGCAAAAGTGGCTTGTGGAGGAATGGGTTTATTCTCATGATGCAAAGTGTTCTCAGTATAACTTTAAAAGTCCCCATAATCTAAGTAGTCCAAACTCTATTCAAATGTCAAAAGTTCAAATTCTCATCAGAGACTCAGGATAGACTGTTAACTGTGAGATTTATGAATCAAAACACAAGCTACCTATTTTCAATGTATGATAAAGAACTAAACATTTCCTTTCAAAAATATGGCATAACGAGAAATGATTTGTCCAATACAAGGAAGAAATCAAACTATCTCTCTTTGTAGATGACATGATCTTATACATATCAGATCCAAAGAACAGTATCAGCAAACTCCTGAAGGTGATCAATGCCTTCAGCAGAGTGGCAGGTTACAAAATTAATACACAAAAATCAGTAGCCTTTCTATATACAGAAGACAAACAATCGGAAAAAAGACATCAGAGAAACTGTCCCATTCTCTATATCCTCAAACAAAATCAAATACCTGGAATATCGCTAACCAAGGTAGTGAAAGACATATTTAAGGAAAACATTGAAACACTCAAGAGGGAAATAGAGGAGGATGTGACAAGATGGAAAGACATTCCATGCTCATGGTTAGGGAGAATCTATATAATAAAAATGGCAATCATTCCAAAAGCAATCTACAGATTCAACACAATGCCAATAAAAATCCCAACCTCCTTCACAGAAATAGATAAAATAATCTCCAAATTTATTTGGAATGGTAAGAGACCTCAAATAGCTAAAACTATTCTGAGTAAAAAAAAAAAAAAAACTATGCAGGAGGTATCACCATACCTGACTTTAAAACATACTACAAAGCCATAGTAACTAAAACAGCATGGTATTGGCAGAAAAACAGACAGTCGGACAAGTGGAATAGAATTGAAGACCCAGCCTTTAATGCAAGTAACTTCAGCTTCTTAATTTTTGACAAGGGTGCCAGCAATGTAAGCTGGGCTAAAGATAGCATGTTCAACAAATGGTGCTGGACAAATTGGATAAACATGTGTAAAAAAATAAAAAATAGACCCACTCCTTTCACCATGCACACAGATCAACTCCAAATGGACCAAAGGCCTCAATATCAAGCCTGTAACCCTGAACACCCTGGAAGAAAAAGTAGGAGGAACCCTACATGAGATAGGAGTAGGGAACAACTTCTTGAGCAAATCTCCAGAAGTCCAAGAAGTGCAACAGTCACTTCACCAATGGGACCTGATCAGGCTCAAAAGCTTCTGTACAGACAAAAACACCGTTCTCAAAGTCAATAGACCCCCTTCAAACTGGGAGATGATTTTTGCCAGCTACAACTCAGACAGAGGCCTAATTTCCAGAACCTAAAGAGAACTCAAAAAAATTAATAACAAAAAAGCAAACTGCCCCCTCACAAAATGGGGCACTAACCTCAACAGAGAATTCACAGAGGAGGAAACACAAATGGCCTTCTCTCACCTGAGAAAGTGCTCAACATCCTTAAGCATCAGGGAAATGCAAATCAAAACGACAATGAGATACTACCTTACCCCTGTCAGAATGGCAATCATAAAGAAAACCAACAACAATCGTTGCTGGCGAGGCTGCGGGTAAAAAGGAACCCTCATTCACTGCTGGTGGGATTACAAACTTGTTTAACCGCTATGGAAAGCAGTGTGGAGACTTCTGAACAGAATGGACATAATCCGTCCAATGGACCCAGCTATCCCTCTTCTAGGCATATACCCACAAGATGTCACATCTCGATGCAGAAACATTTGTACAACTATATTTGTAGCAGCTCAATTCATAATAGCCAAGAAGTGGAATCAGCCCAAATGCCCATCCATGGAGGAATGGACAGAGAAACTGTGGTATATTTATATGATGGAATTTTACTCAGCTGAAAGGAAAAATGAAATATCGAAATTTAGGAAAACATGGTCTGACTTTGAGCAGATCTTACTAAGTGATCACTCAAAAGAGCAGAGAATAGAAAGTTGCATATTCTCCCTCATATGTGGTATTTAACCAGGATTACCGTTTTCTTTATGCAGGTATCATTGGGGACAGATACTGGATTCCAGCTAAAAGTTGTTAATTGTTCCCCAAAGCTATGCAGAGAGGTCTGATCTATAAGGTCCTGTATGCTGGCTGCTGTTGGTTTCTCTTTGTGCTTCCATTTAAATATGGGAGCCAGCTTCTTTTACCATAGATAGAATGACCCCTAGATCTATAAACTTGAAATAAATCCCTTTCTCCCATAAAACTGTGTGGTTGAATGTTCATCCCAGCATTGTGAAACTTTGCCCCAAAGAAATATACCTCAAAAATCAAAGACAAATACTGCTTTAGGGTGAAGGGATGTAAAAAGTATTCCAAACTCCGAGAACACAGATATTAATGTTAATATTAGCAAAACCTACATGCTAAACCAAAAATAATAAAAGATAAGACTATCACTTCATGGGCTGGAGAGATGGCTCAGAAGTTAAAGGCACTTGCTTGCAAAGCCTGACTGCCTTGGTTCAATTCCTCAGTGTACACATAAATCCATATACAAAAAGTTTGCAGTGGCAAGAAGCTATGGAATGCCATTTCTCTCTCTCTCTATCTCTCTGTTTCTCTTTCACTCTCTCTCTGAAAATAAATAAATTAAAATATTTACAAAGAGGGTATCCCCTTTATACATATTAAGGGAACAGTTATCAAGAATGCATTAGAATTATAAATCTTTGAAAACGCAGGAACACACATTTTATAAAATAAATGTTATACTACTAATAGATATGTTATAAAGACACTGATTAAACCCAACAAAATAATATTGAGTGATTTTAATGCCCACTCTTACTAATAGGTCATCTTGAGAAAAAAATATCAGAGTTAAATAGTTTCAGATTAAAGGAATTGACTGATATCTACAGGATATTCCATCCAAAGACTGAAGAATATACATTCTTCTCAGAAACTCATGAATGCTTTTCTAAAATAGATTGCATAATAGGACACAAATCAGGTCTTAAAAAGGAAATTTGAATAATATATTTTATTCTCTCTGATCCAATTAAAAAAAGAATTAGAAATCAAAAGCAAGTAAAACTACAAAATGAAATAGAATTACAGAGATTGACTCTAAAGAGTGACTAATGGATTAGGAATGAAATAGAAAAGGCATTGTTTTAAAAAATCCTAGAACAGGATCCCTTGCCACAAGGACTAATACAGACAGCCCACGAAGGAGGATAGACAACTGATCAGGGATGGGGAGGGGGGGAATTGGGGAAGTCGGGATAACAACGCATGGTTTGCCCACTAAATAATGTAACCCATTATGGACAATAAATATTAAATTTAAAAAAATCCTAGAATTAAATGAATATGAAATTGTGCTATATCAAAATCTATGTGATATAATGAAAGCCGTTCTAGGCAAGGTTGTAACTACAAGTACCTAGTGTTGAGATAGATTTTTAAGTATTGTTCTATGTGCAGACAGTTTGTTTAATTTGTTTGTCACCTGATAGAAAAGGTTATATATTTTTTTTCTGGAGGCTAGCTTTATTTTATTTTCTTAAGAACACACACACACACACACACACACACACACACACACACACACCACTTATCCATGCTTAAATGTATTTATAACTACATGCACTTGGGGAGTTGGTGTTTTTTGTTTTGTTTTTCTTTTCTTTGTTACTCTACTAGAAAAGAATAATAAAATTTTAATATTTCTTCTCAATTTATCCTGTCTTTAGATTATTTATTTCTTACTATACTTTTAACAGTATTAGGTTTTTGTGATTACAGATTTCAATTCTATTCATTTGGAGGTTTGTGAATTCTATTTGACTTTTGCATTTTATTCTCATGCTTCTATTTTAATTTTCTTTTAATTGATACATTTCCGTAGTTTTGTTTCCTACTATAATTCTCTTTTCACTAGCATCACACTCAAACAGATGCTCAGTAGCACTCACTTGGAACTGCCAAGGAGTATTTGAGAAGGCTTGCACTCTATCCCCTAGGAAGAGTCCATGGAAACTAACTCTTTTGTTTGTTTGCATACATATGCTCAGGACTGGTGGATGTTTTTTGAATTGAAATGACAGGATTCACTTTATTAGTTTTAAAATGTCAGCCATTGTATTTGTATCACTGATTTTTGCATTTGTTCTTGCTATGGAAATAAAAGAGTCACAGAAATTTTCTGCTTGAATGCATGTTTCTTAATTGTATTTAAACTATTAAATACATTAGAAAAGATTATCTCTGAAGTATACTAAATATATTTATTTCTACATTAACGTGACCATTTTTCAAAAATTTCACAAGGTTATGATAACCGCAATGACTTTATTAACCCTCCTTTAAGTAATATCTTCTTGAAATATATTGAGCATATTTCCATGTTATTATTCCAGCATAAATTCCAATTAATACAGTTTGAGAAACTGTTAAAATCATTTTTAATATCTAACTTTTATGTCTCAAATTGTGGTTCTTTCTTGTCCACTTATATACATTACATTCTTAGCACTGTCACTTTTATTTCCCTGCTGTAATCCTCAAGTCTGAATTCTACTTTTTCAGTTACTTTCCATGGTGTACCAGCATCCAAGGGTAATGCACAATTTACAATATCTCTTTAGAGCTGTTCTTGATCTTGCCTAAGATTATTTTTTGTGTTATTGCTCCATATTTTTACTATATTTCTAAGAACAATTTTCTGATTTATGAAAATACCATTCTATAAATTTGAGTTAGCTAAAAATAAATTGATCATATAACACAGCTACATTACTCCTGCATAGGTACTTTAAGGAATATTCACTTTAGTATAGTGTAGTAGACAGCTTCATGTTTCTGGGATAAGCAACCCCCAAAACACAGTTTTATGGGAAAAAGGGGTCAAGTTTATAGAACCAGGGGAAGTTCCATCTTTGGGAGAAGAAGCTGGCTCTCATTCATAAATCTAAGCAAAGAGAAAAACCACCCCAAATCCAAAAAAGAAGCAAGCAAAAAAAAAAAAATCAAGCAGAGCTCAATGCTCTACACACCTTTGGGCTGGAATTTAGGTCCAGTCCCCAGTGACACCTTCAGGTTGAACTCCAACCCAGTGACACCACCTCCACCTAGACAGTTGGAGCTCAAGTTATAAGTTTAATTTTAGTGCCTGAGTCTATGGAGGACATATATTCAAACTACCATATATAGAGATACTTGCATAGTCATCTATGTTTATTGCTCTTCTATTCACGTAGCTAGAAATGGAATCATGGTCAACTGGATTTTCTCAATCTTCTAAATTTTCTTCTCAAATTCTTAGGAATGAAGAGGAAAGTATAATCTTTAAAATCTTTCATTTCAAGTGAATATAAATTTATTATGAATGTATTTTTAATTTTACTAAAGTTAAGTACAAAATTTATTTTCAGATAAAAATAACAAAGTCCACTTTCTCTGCTATCATTATAATTGAGTACTCCTTTGAATACTCAATGAAGCAATTGAAACACAGATATATTGTAGTAGATGGTGGTTAAATGTGGAATAGTATAAAAGTACAAAAACTAAGACAATTTCTTCAAAATTTAGCTGAATTGTAAAGACTAAAACCTATTAAAGAATATGTATAAGCTATAGAATACACACTTATTATTCAAATGATTTGTTACTTCATAGCCCTACTATCTTCAAGGACTCAAAAATTGCATGGTTGAAACCTTCATGCTCAGCTTATGGTAAAATTCATCTTAAAATTAAAGAATATAAAAATCGTCTTGAATTTCGAGGGAAATTTATTTGTAAAGATTTTGCATAGCATAATACTAATTAATTGTTTTGTATTTGACAAGTGCTACATAATATTTTAATAACTTATTTCTCATTTAAAACATCTGGATCACCCAACCAATAACTGGATAAATCCCATATTTATTTTAGGTTGAATGCATGCCAATTCTACAAATAATTGTGAAAACTTAAGAGGCCCTTATGAAAGGAAAGACCTAAATAGCTTAAAAATATATTTGGCATGACATTTTCTTACATTCAAATGTATTTTGCAATGCTAAAGAAAAGCAAAATTTATACCCAAATTTTGTATGTGGGACAAATATTTAAAAATTGGTAAAACTAAACCTGTATGACTTCAGAGAGTAGTCTTGCCTACTTTAGTATACTACATACCAATTGCATTAAAATAAATTTCATATCTGCACCAGGATCATTTGACAATTACTGAGAGACAGTATTGCCTCAATTAGTAAAAGCTGAGTTTTGGCACAGGATTACCATTGGTTGACAGACTGCTCCTGCTTCCTAGAAGTTGTAGAGCCTCTTATTAAAGGAAGTTATTCTGGTAACAATAATTACCTTTGAGTACTTGTATAACACTTAGCAAATTACATTTACCATGTAGAACTGTTCGTGAAACACTATAGTTTTGACAAATGCTGTCATTATTTTAGAAAAAAGTTATACCAGTTTTAGTAATATAAATTACTCATTTTGTGCTATTAATCCAATTTCCTGATTGCTGAGCGTATTCACTATTTTTTCAGTTCGATTCATAGAAAGCAATGATTGAGGTCTGCACTCCAAAATCAGTTTTGTGTCCTTTATTCTTTCCCAAGCTACTTTTGAAGTCAAAATGGAAGGAACGTGGTGGTCAGTGTCCTTCAATTAAATCCATGTTTTTTTTTTCTTCTTGCTCATTTCTATAAAGAATATGATGAGACCTCTAAATATGATGTGACCTCTAAACAGAAATCCTTTGAAAATAAAGATAAATTTTTGAGTATATAAATCCATACACATTATTATATTATTATGTTATTACTTATATTTTATATATATGCACAGCCTTCATAGACTTTTAAAATATTTTATTGAGAACTTTATTAGAAGACTGTACTGGAAATTGGTTCTATCCTCATGAGGTGATCTTCTTGTCCCTATCCCCACCCCATTCCACTGAGGGCCCTCCTGAGTGAGGATATCAGTAATCTCAGTGGGCTCATGAATGTACCAGTCAGTTTCTTTTGAAAGGAAAATGCTTCACATATGCCTCTATCTCTGTGGCTCTTTTTCTGTACCTTTTTCCACACCTATCCCTGAATCAGGGGTTTTAGAAATCTCCTTCAGTGTTGCAGTCCGCCCATTAGTTTCTGCTTGGATGACTTTTGAGTCTCCTCAGTGTCTCCTGCCATCACCCTGGAGAAGATTCTCTAGCTAGTGATGAGAACAGCACTCATATTTAATTTGCAACTCCCTCTGAAAGGCTTGGTTGTGGAGGGAGTGGTAGAGATGATTTGTCCAGTGATATTCTCATTTTTCCCTTAGTCTCCTTTTTATTGGGCTCGGGTCTCCCTGTTATTTGCCACCATCTTTAGGGAGCAGATTCTCTCACCAAGAGTGGGAGCTGCATGGAACAAAAAGGATAAACATAGACATTTAAAGGAGTTTTTTCAGACATAACCTCTCCATATACATAGCATAATTTACAGAGCTTAAAATATACAGTCAGGTTACTTCTTCAGAGATTATGATTTAATTGTTCCCAATGAATAAAGGGATTTAATACTTCTTAAGTGGTCTCTGAGAAGATTGTGGCTATGGTTTGTATGTAAAATGTGTCCCACAGGCTCATGTACTTTAAAAATGAGTGCCCAGATAGTGGAACTGTTTGGAGAGGTCATTGAACCCATAGTCCTTAGGGCATATGTGATAGACCCTGAAGAAGGTAATACCCACCACTGGCTCTGGCCAAGCTCTTCCTGTCTACCACCTCAGTGTGGCCAATTTCTATGTCATACTGCCTTGGCTGCCCAGAAGTGATGAGCCAAAATAATTTTTTCTTCCCTTAAATTGTTTCTGCCAGGAAGGAAGCAGAAAAGGTTGCATCACTTTTTTTGAGGTAGGCTGACCTGGAATTCACATTGTAATCACAGGTTAGCCTCAAACTCACAGCAATCCTACTATCTCAGAGTGCTGAGTACTGGGATTAAAAGCAAGTACCACCATGCCTAGCTGGAAGCAAAAAAGGAAATAACAGTATTGTCATGTGTACCAGATTTGGAAACGAGAAAGAACTGCGTTATAATAACATCACAGCCTATGGAAAAGATGGATGGAGATCAGCTCTGTTTGAGTAAGGTAGCTGTGTGGTGATGGAAAGAAGTCCCCCACTTGATTTAGGGGTTTCTTTGTTGACAGTTGGAGCCTGATCAGAAAGATAGTAGGAACTTGATGCTTTGAGAAATCTGCAAATTGGGATTATTGATAAATTTTACAATCCCTCTGAAATCCTATGTGGATACAAGATAAAATACTTGGGACTAAATAAAACCCATCGGACACAGTTTATAAACTTTTTTCAGAGAATTTCCAAGAAAATGGTCTATTATTTCTAATTAGTGTCCAGAAATGGTGTAGGTTTTGCATGCAATATAGCACAATTTAGTAAAAAATAAATCTGAGATACAACTAGGTTGAGAGAATGACCTTTTCTATAATTCTGATAGATAGAAAGCAGCAACCGAATGGAGTGCCTTGGAGAGTATAAATACCTCAGATAAGAGGGATTATTGGTTTGAAACCATATGCCATAAAATTTAAGAAACCAAATCCTTTACAATAAAATTCATTCAAATTATTTTGTTTCTAATAATTTTATCTTACCAAAAGAGATAAGTCATCATTAAATTTACCATTTACCATCAATTTGCATTTCTCAATATATGGATTTTTTGACTGTGCTTTGACTGTAGGACGTTTTCTAGCTAATAGATAATCAATTCATGAATAGCACTGCCCTAAAATATTATACATCTTATAAATATAAAAATTCATGCTGTGTGTGTTTTAAACTAAATTTGCAGTGCTATAAATGATGATAACTCAACTAAAATATTATTAAAATTAAATATGTAAAGTTAAACAGAACTCTAAACAAAACATTTTGTTTATACTGTTACAGCATCTGTTAGTCTAACAGACCCTTCTGTGTAATTATTGACGAGGTCTATATAACAGCTCTCAACCACTAAATTAACTGAATTTTAAAAAATACAGCAAATCTGTAATTAAATATGTTGCAGAACTTTCATGCACATGTGACACAAAATGAATGCATCATTTAAGTTCTATATCATCATAAATGTATAAAAATATCTTCTTTCTTTTCACCTAGCAACACATGATTCTCATCATAATCTGTAGAGGATATTAAGACTCATATATTTTCATGGGGGAATAGCTGCTGTAATATTTTCCTTAGTATTAACATGTATTTCATGTGGAGTCTTTCCTATACCCTTATATTTTATGGGAACATGGGAGCAAGTGTTCAGTTTCTTCATTCAGCCGTCAGGTGACCCAGTATCTCTGGCTCTCTCCTCAGACACTTCTACATTTCAACATTCATATCAGAGAATAAAGAAAAACCTACCTTCACCAAAAAGTGATCTATAGCAAGAGTCACTAAGTCAATTGCCTGCAGAAGAACAAGTGGTAACATAAATGAAGAAGGGTCAAAGATAAATATCCAATGTAATGAATTGCTCTATAGGTATATGCAATGGCTATGGACAATGATTATATGTTCTTTAATGGGTGTGAAACCTATCAACAGAAAACAGACATGTGAATTTGTAGTGAAAATATTCATATTTAAGTGTTTAAAATATATGACAATGGTAAGCCAAATAAGCTATTTGTAGGCAACATCGATTTCAAATTCTATCTCAAATTCGTTACTTGTTATTTGGTTGAAATGACAACTCAAGAATTTGATATAGAATTTTTTAAACCATAGTTGTTCTTCAGAAAATGCACTTTAGAAAATATTATACAAATTACTGTAGAAACCAGTTTCCTAACCAAAAATGTGTAAGAGAATTTGGTTGAATATACATGTGTGAAAGTTCAGAACCATTTGATAACTGGTTCATTGAGAAAATGTTTGCATATTAATTATATCCTTTCTAGTTACTAGTTACTGAGAATACACATTTTTAAGTATCATTTCCATGGAATTTCATTTAATTTAGGAGATATCAAAAGAGATAAACATGATATGTATTAAAATTCAAATATAGTGTCATGCATCAAATGTAATTATACATGTATAGATAGGTATATATTATATTTGCATACATTGAATTTTAAGGTGTACTAAAATGAATATTATATTTTTATCTGGTGATTAAAGAAGGAAAAAAATTTTGTAAACTTTCACTAATTTTACTTCATGGATAAAAAAAAACTATTAAATCATAGAAAGTTGGGCTGGAGAGATGGCTCAGAGGTTAAGGCACTTGCTTCCAGTGCCTAAGGCCCCCGGTTCAATTCCACAGGACCCACATAAGCCAGACCCACAAGGTGGTGGCCCTGGTGTGTTCTCTCTCTCTCTCTTCTCTCTCTCTCTCTCTCTCTCTCTCTCTCTCTCTCTTTCTCTCTCTATCTCTCTGTATTTCTCTGCCTGAAAATGAATAAATAAAATATTTTAAAAAATCATAGAAAGTTGCCTAGTGATATTCAGGAATATAGCAAAAATGATTCTTTTCCTTTTATCTGTGTTTTCTTTTTCTTGAGATTGGGTCTCCAACTAGCCCGGGTTGGCCTTGATCTCACCGTGATCCTCTACCTCAGTTTCCTTAGTGCTAGTGTTGTAGTAGGAGCCATCCAACCCAGTGTAGTCACAAAGCATCAAATTTTCAAGACGAAAATACCTCTGGGAAAAAATAATGAGAGTGGCAGTGCAACAAAATGAATTACTTAAAGTCACTAAATTGTGTATTTAAAAATGATTAAGATAGTTAATTTTATGTCGTGTGTGATTTACCACGAAACAAAAAAAAAGCAAAAATAATGAGGACCCTCATTTGGCTCACAGGTATAGGTTCCTATTGATTTTGAGCTATTTTTCAGTCTATAAATTATAGATAAATGATAGCAATGCAAAATATTTTTTTCTTTGCAGAAAAGATGATGTCTGGTTAGAGATTCAGTTGATTTTATTTTTGACAAAGCAGAAATGATTTTCACATCAATTTATGTATTCATTTCAATATTCTTTCACTTCGTGTACATTTTTATTCTCTTATAATTTATAACTTCATTTGAACTGCTCATTACCTTTTAGCTGATTTCTTCCTTTAATCAGTTGAATAAAATCTTAATTACATGTTTATTTTATAATCATATAATTAATATGATTTTACCTTTGGAGGAAAAAATGGCCATTTAGAATTTTTAACATTGGTGACACATTTTA
The DNA here is from genome assembly GCA_004024765.1 of Zapus hudsonius. NCBI lineage: Eukaryota > Metazoa > Chordata > Mammalia > Rodentia > Dipodidae > Zapus > Zapus hudsonius. Next base: position 70,543 of record PVHP010000384.1, on the reverse strand, counting down.
TTATGCTGGATGAAGTTACATTGTTAAAGCAGTTAAATTAAATTATATAGCTATATATTGTTTATTTAAATTAAAAAAGTTATTTATTTATTTGAGAGAGAGAGAGAGAACAAGAAAGACAGAAAATGCAGAAAGAAAGAGTGAGAATGGAGAATGGGTGTGCCAGGGCCTCTTTCCACTGTGAAGAAACCCCAGGCATATGCGTCACTTACTGCATTTTGCTTACATGGGTACTTGTGAAGCCATCAGGCTTTGTAAGCAAACACCTTAAACCAATGTGAAATCTCTCCATCACCAGAAATATTTTATGTTGATCATTACAGAAAACATACAAAATTCAATAAAAATCTATCAATAATTTGGAGTAAAATGTGTGCTATATTTGAGAGTCAAAAAATCACAAATAAGAACTTCTGATTCAAGTAGTTCCTTGTCTCCCACAAAGAGACGTCTTACCCTTCTTAAACACGAGATCCATTTAATCACTGTTTACCTAAATTTTCATTGTTCGTGGAAGTGTTGATTAATGGATCATTAGGGGTTGAAATATGCTCTGTAAAAACAAATAGAAAAGACAGTGAGAAGCTCAGGAGGTATAGTCACTTTAATCGAAGACCTATATGGCTTCCATTAGACAATATTTCCTGAGGTTTCCCTTGATGTGAACACTATACGTTATTGAATTTTCTAAATTAGGAGAAAATGATGAAGGGGAGGAATTACCTTTCAAAATGGCAATCCAAAACAAGGTGCTATTTTAGTGCAACCATCTTGTTTTGTATTCATGTCAGCCTGAGTTCAAACTAGAATAAACCATACTTAGGCTGTTTATAAAGAAATGTATTAAACTGAAGTAAATGGTTTTGAGATTTCCTGGGATGACTGGAGCATTAAGCTTTTGGCTGAAGGCTGTGGTTGGTTTTTCAGTCACACATATAGGGGGGGTTAAAAGGGAATTGCTGATCTTCTCAAAATCAGGAAGTGACCTACCTTAATGTTTGGAAACTCCACCTTCAGCTGCTGCTCTTGCTGTTGGCAGATGCTGAATCCTCCCAGCATGAGAGAACGTCTAGTGTTGCTGTGTTCTCCACTTAACTCATTTCATATTCTCTGAAAATACCTGCTGAGAATATAGGCAATATAGAACTTTTCCTTCTCTACCTCTGCCATAATAAAAATCACTAGAAGGGGTCAAAATGCATGTTAACACCACCATCACACTCCATAAATTACTGAATCAAAGTGATGCTGATTTCAAGTTGTTCTGGATAGATAAGCTATAAAGCTGAGTCATTATTTAACACTGTCATTTTTATTAAATTTCTATAAAAGTATAACAATTTCTTTTTTCATAAAAGCAACTCAAAATAATATTCACAATAATATCAACTTAACATAAATGAGAAGTAAAAAACAGAAGAATGTGACCAAAAGATAAACTTGAAGAATAAACTTGGCATTTTTATGCTCCCAGGTTAATAGTAAAGGTACGACCTGTAATCTACTTATTTAGAATTTCTTTAATATTGTTCCTGAAAGAATTAACCTACAGGATTTTGTGAGAAAGACTATATATACTATCTCCATTGCATTGGCTTTGCTCTTGCCCAAGTTCCATTGAATGTATTCACATGGGTCTATTTCTAAACCTCTATGCTGGTTCATTGATTTCTTTTTGCTTTTACAGGAATATCAGGGTCTTGTGATTATTACAGCTTGATAATACATTGTAAAGTTGGCTAATGCTAGTACTATAGTTTGTTCTTCTTTTTAATATTGAACTGAATTCAGTAGCTATTTTTCCTGCCATATACATTTTACAATGAGTTAATTAATATATACAAAATTACTGACTTTTATTAAAAATCAATTAACATTTCATTTAATATTTAGATCAATATGGGGAGAAGTGACATCATAAAAATATTGAGTCCTCCTAAGCTACAAAAATAAAATATCTCCACTTATGTAAACCTTCTTTGACTACATTAATCAGAAAATTTTAATTTTTTTATAGTGTCATAGTCAGCCACATGTTGCTGGAATGAATCTCCAAACCATGCACGATTTGGGGAGGAAAATATTTATTGAACAGATCCAGGGGAAGTTAAGGAAAAAGTCTGGCCCCCTTTCACAGAAATAAGCAGAGATAGAGACAGAAGCCCACCACCAGCACCACAAGCAAGCACACTCCAAACTGGCAAACAAAAGGAACTCCAGGCTTGAGTTCAGACTGCTTTTGTCATATGTATAACTAGAATTCCAGACCCACCCCAGAAACACCTTAGGGCTGAACCCTAGGATCTGGCCAAGGTGACACACCTCCTCCAGCCAGAACTGGCATGAGACAATTAACAATTTAATAAACACAATTATAATAAACTCTATTGGGGGACATTATTCAAACTACCACATATAGAGTACATTTTTTGTTAGATTCATAACTGTTACATTCTGGAGAAGTTAAGTGTTTTCTTACATAAAAAGTATTGAATTGGGCTGGAGAAATTGCTCAGTGGTTAAGGCACTTGCCTCCAGTGCCTAAGGCCCCGGGTTCAATTCCCCAGGACCCACATAAGCCAGACCCACAAGGTGGTGGCCCTGGTGCATTCTCTTTCTCTCTTTCTCTCTCTGTATCTCTCTGCTTGAAAATGAATAAATAAAACATTAAAAAAAGTATTGAATTATTATTATTATTATTATTATTATTATTATTATTGAGCATTCATTGATCAAAAAGGTAATAGGTATATAGTTCTCTGCACGTTCAACACTATATGTTTGGTATGGCATTAAATTGTGAACATTACCATGGACCATAACACTCAATAGTGAGCATGAATACATTTTGAATCCTAGGAGGGTAGAAGATACGAATAGATTGACCACATTAGACTTTATATATGACCATGAATTTGAACTTGATCATCTTTCAGTAGGAAATCCGAAACTGATGTTATTCCTTACCCTATAACTATTTTATATAACTAAGCATAAAATTAATGTCTATTTTTAAATTCAATTATATCTATCTATTTATTTATTTATCTTTAATAGGTATAAATTCACGTTGTTTTTGATCAATTATTTTTTAAGATCCTGGTTATATTGATATGTAAGTTTTGGTTATATTGATATGTAATTTTTGGTTATATTGATATGCAAGCTTTATGTTATAATCATTGCATTTAGATGTCATAAATTCATCACAAATGCTTCATCCAAATAAGTTTTAGGAATGTTAAAAGTGAAGCGATTCTAGAAAATTGTATACTAATGTTAGTTCTAGGAAACTTTTAGGAAGGAAAAATCCTTTGCAATTTTAGGCATGAGAGAGACTACATTGGGAATGTTTCTGTGTTTGCCTGCACACCTTAATTATTTCATTCATTTGTACTTATGAAATACTACTATGGGTCCATCTTTTACTTTTTGTAAAAAGCTGAGAGGACCAAACACATTCTTCAGTTACCAGGACAAAAGTAGGTTAGTAGAGTGTGTTGCTAGGAGACCAATATCAGCATCATATATGATCTTGTAAGAAGTTAAACAAAAATGTATAGATTTATCAAGCTCACTGGTGTATTTTCAAAGTCCTCTGTTATGGCTATCTTATTCCATTTCTGTCCATCACAATGCTTTGCTATTTCTCTTTTCTACTCAATAAATGTAGACACATAGGATAAGGCAATTTGCTTTCTGGAAACTTCTTAATTTCTCAAAGTTTTCACTTTGGTGCACTTTGGCCCAGCATTGTCTCTTAGCTAACAAGGAGCTATATCAGCAGTGTCAGCAGACCCCTGTCCTTTAAAAAGGCTGCTTCTACAGACCCTGACTGTAAGAAATACAGAAACTTGTTCTACTAGGAACAACATTATGAAAAATGTATAAACATCATAAAGTAATTTTGCTGTCACATTCAAAATGTTTTCTCAAAGTTGAATCTACGGTTTTCACAGCTGAAGTGGCTTAGGTTAAATAATCTCATGCAGGAGAGAATTCTAACATTCTTGTCATCTTCTTGGCATACCTTATTTTGAAATGGTTTACAATATGAATTTCATAGAGAAAAGTACCAAGAGAGAAAGTTAAATGGCAAAAACCTCATATCCATAATAATCATGTTTTCATTTTATATGTTTTTGGCTTCACCTCAAAGGGATTATAAATTGTGAAACATTTTATCGGGGTGTGTATGTTTGTGAGGAGGTTGCAGCTGGGAAAGGTCCTTACTCAACAGGTTGCAAACTCTCAGAAAGCACATGAAGGTGCTATGCTGTCCCCAACCTTCCATGTCCAGAGCTCTGTAATTACATTTGCTTTTGTTTTTGTGTGATCTATTTCTTAAAATAAAATAGATATGTGTACATATAGAGATATCTCAACAGCATGTAAATTTTGGTATGGATTAATAAAAAATTCAATTAAGCTACATTGTGACTAATTTTAAAAATATATTGAATACTATCATCAAAATGGTTCCAGACTGTGTAAATTAAGTTATAAATATTTATTTCACAATGGAATTTTTTTATGATTTCACATAGGATATTAATGTCCATAGATAGGCTAGGTAAAATTCTCCTTATATTTCATGTTCTTAATATATCTTCATATAAAAATAGGTAAGAAAATAGAATATAGTTTCCAATGGTAAAACATGCTTATTGAACTTTTATTAGAGTCCAAATAATCTACCAAATTTATGTTTGATAATATTTGTGTGTATTGTGTGCATTTGTGTGTGTGTGTGAGTGTGTGTGTATGTGTGTGTGTGTGTGTGTGTGTGTGAGAGAGAGAGAGAGAGAGAGAGAGAGAGAGAGAGAGAGAGAGAGAGAGGACAGAGAGTTTGTGGGTATGACTGCTTATGGATATCAGTAGGCAAACTCAATTTTGTGCCTTTGCCTTCCACCTTGTTTGAGACAGGTTCTCTTCTTGTTAGCAGCCTTTTATGCCAGGTAATCTGGCATGCAAGGTGTTGGTGATTCTCCTTTCTCTGACTCCAATTTTGCCAAAGGAGCCATGGTATCAAAGACATCAGTCGCCATATTGAGCCTTAACTTTGATTCTGGGATTTCAAATTCAGATCCTCATGCTTGTGAAGTAAGTGCTTTACCCACTGAACTACACCTTCAAACTCCAAGTGGCTGGGTATGGAACTCAGGTCCTCAAGATTACCCAGAAAGCCATGTTCCAATCCCCATGGATTAGGTAGGTTCCTTATAGCTTTGGCCTAACATATGCTTCAACCCAGTAAAGTAGATGATGAAGATGAACCATGACAGTGGAGCACAAAGCTGCTTATTCACCCAGTATATGAAACTGACCATTGAAATGAATCAGGCTCATTCTCCACGTGTGCCAATAATCCAGTCACGTTAATAATTACTGACATCACTTGTGTTGTTATCAACTACACACCACTTGTATGAATCTCCAAACCAGGTACAATTTGGGGAGGAAAGTTTTTATTGAAATAACAGATCCAGGGGAAGTTCCAGGGGAAGTTCCAAAAAATGAAGGAAAAAGGCTGCCCCCCCTTTCATAAATCCAAGCAGAGAGACAGACTCAGCACCAGCAGCCAGAGGAGGAAGGAAGAGAGGTTCCCTTCCCCTCAAGATTCCTTATATTTAGACCCCTTCTGGAAGACCTACCCACTGGTGGGAAGGGCTCACTCTGGAGAAGGAAACTCCTCCCTTCTCCAAAATCCCAAAAAGATTTGTCAATTCTTTCTGCAGGCAAGCTCAGAGCCACCCCCCGGATTACTGTGGATTATTACACAGGTCAAATTGACAATAAATTTAACCATCACAACTTGTAAAGGTAAAACTGCACTCTTATGCAATATATATGTATTATATATTTACACATATATATGTGTGTAAATATATAATATATATTTTATATATGTATATATATGTATATAATATATATATATATATATATATATATATATATATATATATATATATATATATATATATATATATACATGGGATTTTCCCAAAATTGACAAGACACATTGATAAATTTATGAAAAGAATGAAAAATTTAAAATCAGTGAGACCTAGGAATTAAAACTGAACTTTGTGAAGAGTAAAATAAGGTTAAACTGAGGAATCAAGAGATAGTGTAGTTAATCATGAAACACACCTATCAGAAAAGGCTCTCAAAGCCACTGTAGAATTTGGGGAGCAGAATCTGGGATTAAGGAGAAATTTGTGACCCACCACTGGATCTAGCCCATGAATGAGGGAGAGTAGAGGTTAAATAAAAGATCTCTGTCAAAACTCTTGGCCAAATAATCATATTATTTTTGAGACTATGTATGTCTCTATGACTTTCTTGAGCCACTGATGAAGAAAATACCAATTATATTGCAGCACAAAACAAACACAATGCAAAAATAATTACCAACACACTTGGGCCAGGAAGACCGGGATGAGTACTAAGATATACAGGATCCCTTGCCACAAGGACTAATACAGACAGCCCAAGGTGGAGGATATACAACTGATCAGGGATGGGGAGGGGGGGAATTGGGGAAGTCGGGATAACAACGCATGGTTTGCCCACTAAATAATGTAACTCATTATGGACAATAAATATATATTTTAAAAAAAATAATTACCATATGAAATACATACAAATTTTATTCTAATAAGAAATAAAGTGATATATACATTTCATATTCCATTTACTCATTAACCAAAAAAACCATTAAATGTCTATTATGCATGATTTTTTTTTATATCTGACCTGAGTTTAATGGGAGAGATGGCTATGTAAAAAGATAATTACAACATAAAGCAACAAAAAGTGCTAACTAACGTAGGAAAGATTGCTGTGGTGGCAGGGTGGATTTTGCTCATAATTGGCATATACATTATTATTATTGTGGTCCCAGAACCTGTTTAAGATATTCCTCAGAAACTAATATGGTACTTGGGATTTTGAACATTGTGAAAATCTGCAAATGATGATTCGGTTTTAGTGACTGGGTCAGCTACTAAAAACAGACCTGAAATATGATCCTACAAGACTTACATTTGCATTAAAAGTTTTATCAGCTCCAGAAAATTTTGATACTCACCTTAATTCATTTCTGGAAATGTCATTCTGGGGAGAGCAATTATAAAAGTGACTCCACATCTTGTCAGGTATATTTTTAAACAGGCATCGTCATAAACATAAACAGGTATATTCTATCAGAGGAGAGAAATTAAGAAAAAATGGCATTTATGCAACTTTGTATGGACCAGAAGCCCCCCAGGCATTTAAAATATTATTCCTACTGTATGCCTCCCCCTGACTTCCCATACACCATGCTCACTGAGTCCGTGCATTTGGAAAGGCTGAAGAGGCCCCTGGAGCACAGAAGAGGCTCAGGTGTGCTGTTCTTGAATGTAACATGCTAGTTAAAAAATTACATGAGACAGTTACATCACTTTTGTGTCCTAATGTGTTGAAGTAACTTTTGGAAAAACTAATGTTACCAAGAGTCCATTGCACTAAGTGGATATGTTTTCTCCCTTTTTGGGTATTTTCTCTAGCATCAAATCAATCATTATTTTTATGACAAGACATAAATAGGAAGTTTTATCATAGAAGTTTCTCTGTCTGGATAGTATTTTTTTTGTAAAATTGTTTATGAAAGCAGATATAAGAGCAGTAATTGTGCTCCTCATCCCTTCTAACAATGAGAGCATGTTCTTAGACTCAGTAAATAAAGTGTACTGGGAAGAAATGTATGCTATTAATGCATTACTCTGTCATCCTGGGCTTCAGGTCTTACTTAATGCTTTGCAATTATCAGAATATACTTTCCCTGCATAGCTACAAAAGGAACACGGATCAATATGGTGAGCATTTGAAATGAAGTTTCAGATTTTTTTCCAACAAAGAAACAGATTTTTTAAATAAAAGTATTAAGGCTTAAAGTTGCTTTTGGTTCATGGTATTTACTAAATCATAAGTGCATGCTTGGGAAAGGGAGGGAGCACCCTACTCTAAGCTTTCTTAGGAAAATGGAAAACTTATAATTCAAGGCAGGAAAAGGAAACACCCAGCATAAGGACAGGACAAGGACTTCTGTCTGTGTTGCACAGTTCTTTCTTGCTGAGTTAGCAATCCTTGACTATTCTCTACTGTGATGTCCTCCTGATTGGTCTCTAGATATGCAAACTCTTGGAAAGGCTGACTGCCCTCCAATCTCAGAGCTAAAGTGTGTCTTGTATAAAATTGTAACATCTAAGGATGTCTTAAATGCCTGCCTTTGGGCTTACAGGGAGAGTACACCAACTATATCCTGCAATGTAGGATAGCCCCATTGTCCTTAATAAAACAAAGGATATTGCAGAAAGTTAGCTATCAGAGACCTTAAAAGTATTGTACAATACTGCATTACATGCAACAACTCTTACGCTTTGAAATTGCAGGATTAAGCAACACTGGAAGGCTTAAGACACAAGAAAAAAAATCAAGCAGATATTCACAGGGGCCTCTTTGGGTGCCCTATTGATCCCCCTAATTCAACAAGGGATAATTTCAGACAGTTACAGGGACACATTGAAAACTCCCTAAAGCAAATGGTTTCTGTCCATAAAAGTCTCTTGAAGCTTGCACAGCACAATGAGTATATTAGTTTTAACTCTTGAAATACTTACATTCAGCAGGTTTGATTACCAAAAGAAGGGGGTAAAATGGCAATCATGCTTTAAGCATGCCTTAAGAATACAACAAAAAAGAAGGTAATTTATCTTACGGTATAAAACAGCAATATATAAAGTTGAAAATTCACGTTATAATATGCACTATTTAATTTAGATTAAAGCTAATATATAACCATATCAAATCGCATGAGGAAAAAGATGAAAAAAATGAAAGGTCATCTCTCAAACTTATAGTGAGTGAATTCTGCTTCTGCTGTAATATTTTGAATTTCTTCAGTGAATATTAATACTAAGGAAAACTGAAAACTTGTGAATTGTGTAATATATGTTTGTGAGTACATATGTAGGCATAGCTGCACGTGTTTGGGCAGGGGTAAATTATGTGTATGTGTGTTTATGAATATAATAGTGAGATCAGTGTCATATAATGTCTATGGCCATACCAGCCTGAACATGTCTTATGTCATCTAATACCTGGAGATGATATGATCATTTATAATTTTTCCAAAATTCCAATGATATATCTACAGTGATTAATTTTCAATATTTTTTTCATTCTTAAAACCCTACTGAGTGCTAGTAGTAGCTGATACACTTTGAAGATTTCCACATGGATATTTGTGGATGATAAACCAACAGATTAAATATACAGGTTAAAAAAATCTGTAAACTGAGGAATGAACTACAGATTCCTGAAAATAAACTCAGTGAACTTAAAATTTAGAGTGATTTTGATGCAGAGTATTCTGGCCTTGAGGCCAATGACAGCTGCTTTGTAAAGAAAGTAGAGTTATGATGTAGATGTTGGGTCTGAAGACTAAGGAGGAGAACATTTCAAAATAAAAAAAAATAATAATAAAAGACAGTTGAACATCTTCCTGTACCTTGGAGGGAAGCTCGGTGTGCTCCAGTGACAGACATAGGGGGGAATCCATAGTCTTCCAAAGACTAGGGCCTTACAAGCTGGCCAGTCTTTGGGCAATGGTGGAAAACTAAAGGAGATGGGGCCTATGTGGAGGTAGAAGGCCTCAGAATGCATCCTCAGCAAAGGGTCTATGGGACTCTGGTCACTTTTCTGGCTTTCTGCTTTGAGGCTGACATGAGATGAGCAGCTTTCCTCTCCTTTCTACTATGTTATTTCTATCTTTCCCCATGTCTAAAAGTCAAGCGGCCAGCTGACCATGGACTGAAACTATGAGACAGAATAAGCTTTTTCCTCTTTGTAAATTTCCTTAGTGATGTTTTTCATAGCAAGAGAGTGGCAACTAACATGCCTAAGAATTAAGGTAGCAGTAAGCAAACAGCCAATATTTTCCCATGCTATCCCGATCTCTCGAAAGAGGGGTAAGTTTTAGTAGGAATCGCTTTTATACCATGGTCTTCTCTTATGCCACCTATTGGATGTAAATTTATAATATTACTGGAGAAAGATGTGTGTGTATGTGTGTGGAAGAGAGAATGTTATATATAATGAAAGAAAAAAAGCAACTTTGAAGTAAGGAGCAAGTTGAGAACAAGATATAATTATTATGATTGTCAAAATATGTAGAAAATAAATGGAAAGTCTGATATAACATAGATCCCTGTTACAGAATATATGAAAAACAAATGCATGAAGAAAAATAACACAATTACATACATTATTCAGACATATCAGACATTTAAGTATGAAAATAAAATTCAACATATTTCTGAAGAAAATTTAGGAAGCCTATAAACACAAAAGTTCAAATGGTCAATTACTAGAACATTGAATCCTGGAAGCTAATAAATAAAGCAAGAATCAGGATGTAGAAACTATGGGATAGAGACTAAGAAAATAGGAATATTACAGTGTCACTTAATGTCAAGCTCCACCAATACTTATAGAAACCCAAATGGAAAGAAAATTATCATTTCCAAACATTTAAGCAACATGTAATTTTATTTGGAAAAAAATTTAAGGAAGACAATCATACAATTTGTTTAGACTTTTTAATCCATCTAATTCAAACCAGTAAGTAAATAGAACTGTTTAAACAATGAAATTATGTATCTATAGAGGACAAATCAAGAGACTTTGAAGCCTGTAATAATAAAATTTAGTTAATAGATCTCTTCAATCTAGCATGTAAGTAAAAAAAAATACTTCAATCTCCCAGGAAAACAAATACAAGAACATCATGATTCAAATATTAAGTCAACTAAAGTGTTGTGTGATAAAAATGTAAACAAGAGAAAACTATTTTATCTAATGCTGGGACATTCTTTGTTTAATGAAGCAGATTTTATGGGCTAGAATAAAATGCTGACTTCACTAATTCTAAACAAATCTTAGGTAACACCATTAACATTGCCAAATGCTTGTGAATTTCAGTGCTGTTAAATTTTCTTAGAAATTTACCACTGATCTAATATACTTTCTTGAAACTTTAATTAAATTAAATTTGCACATTCATATTTTAAGAGTGAAGACAAATGTCATAGTAAAAAATACATTCTCATTTTAATGTAGTATAGTAGAAAATAAATATGTACTGCTTACTTTTTGATAAAAACTGAAATATGCATTTTTTTCTTCAAAATCATATAGCTAGGGGCACGAGATTTGGATCAGCAGTTAAGGTGCTTGCTTGCAAAGCCTGACAGCCAGGGTTTGATTCCCCAGTATCCATGTAAAGCTAGATGCACAAAATGACACATGTCTGGAGTTCATTTGTAGTGACTACAGGCAGTCATGCCTATTCTCTCTCTCGCTCTTTCTCTCTCTCTCTCTTCCCCCTTTGTCTCTCCTTGAAAATTAATTTAACAATGACTAAAATAAAGTCATATAGCTAATCAAGGACTAAATATCTAAGAATAGATGAATAAAGGAGAAATCAAAATATATAAGTAAAATAATTACTACATTGGAAAGCTGAAATCATATATTTTAAATGCTTAAAGTAATATTATAAATACTATTTATAACTATAAAATAACCATCAAAATTGACTCAAACAAGATATTGAGGATCCCCAATACAGACTTTTTCAAGGATAAAATTTACATTTCCAGCATATTCTCAAATCTAAGATTAGAAGCTTTGATTCATATTTTCCTAAGACATAAGCTTTTATTGTCTGAAAAACACTGTCCTGGGAAAGATGCATGTTAGAAAAGATCCTCCTCATATGTTGATTTATTGTTTCAGGCTGTCTTAGCAGCCTGATTCTGCTATTGGTGTTATAATTTCTGTAATTTTAAATTTTATAAACTTCTTCATCATTTAGAGATGCTCTCAGGACCTAGCAAGTTACAAAATGACTGTAAGAATCACAGACATCCTTTCCAAAAATAGAAATCCCTTAGGAAGTTGTCTTTCATCTTCTCATCATTCCTTGTTTAGGAATGGATAAATACTTCCTAGCAGTTTCCTTCGGTCTCCAGACGAGAAAATGATCACATACACTCTCATACACCACTCACCATTAAGGACAATTCTATCAGCCTCTTTTACTGAGAGAAATTATGGATTGCTTTTGGAGCTAAGAATGGGGCAACTTTCAATTGATGCATCTCAAAGAATAATTATATTATTTTTATTTTTTTACAAGTGTGTATGTCATGTGATATACATTGTGTATGGGTGTTCCTGTGTGTAAACAAGATTGGTCTAATGTTGGCAGACGTGTAGGTGCGTGTGAACATGTGTACACATACTGGTGGAGGGCAGAGGTCAGCTTCAAGTGTTTTCCTTGATTGCTCTCCAACTTATTATTATTATTACTATTATTATTACTTGGTTAGAGTCTATTACTAAATCTAGAACTCACTAAGTGGACTTGAATAAGCCAGCAAACCCTCAAAACTTTCTGTGTCATGTTCCACAGTTCTGGGATTAAAGGTGCACACCACCATGCTCAGCCCTTTACATGGGTTTTATGGATCCAAGCTCAAGTTATCATGCTTTAATGGAAATCACTAGACACACTTTACTCCATCCTCTACCCCTGTTTGGACATTTTTATAGAGCCTTTGTTCTTACAGGAAGTAAATGAATATCAATAATGCCAACATATTCTCATCTCAGTTCAAAGCAGAATTACTGTATGCTGTGTGCTAGTAGCCAAAAGTCTCACTATTACTTCATACTCACAAGGCCCTGTTCTGGATTGGGATTTTCTCACCTGTGAGTTTGGAATAGAAAGCTGGTACAATGGCTTTCACAGTCTAGCATGCATCAGATTCATTGGAAAGGTTCATTTCAACTGAGATCATTGGGCGTAATATTCAAAGTATCTAGTAATGAATCATGGTCTTGTCTAAAAATATACATGTTTATAAGTTTCTGAATGCTGCCATTACTTTAAGGAAGCCTGTTTCTGGAATACTGATAGTTGGCATAGCAATTAAAAAATGAACAGGGTCATTATGATGTCTTTTAGAACAGGATTGTGTGTATCTATTGAACACTCTGGGAGGCTGAGTTATTTTTTTCTGAAGCTTGATTTATCACAAATAAAAATTTCTTCTTTCTAAGTAAGAATTTGCTATTCTTCTGAATGTTTATGTATTAATAAGTTTACATCCCCTGAATGTCCATGTATTAATAAGTTTATGTTAGTTACTTCTATTCATTTCCCTGTATGTACCATACAATTGCATTGTAATAATATCTCTGATTTTATGTCAAAACCTTCTTTGGAATCAGGCACTGCATGCTAACAAAATTCTGTAACTCCAGTTGCATCCTTCTGTGTCAATGGTGAGAAACATGAAGCCAAAATCCCATAACTATGCATCAGGCTTTGTGCTCAGGGGAATTATTTCCACTGCTTTTGGACTACACACACATTTCAACATTGGCAGACTATCAAGCAAAGCTCATGAGAGATAATGTCCATTCTGATTAAAATGGACAACATAAATGATAACACAGATGAATTCTTGGCTTTAAAACTATTGGACTGATTTATATGCCTTTTAATTAAACACAAAATTAAAAGACCTTAATTATATTTATTGTGAATAAAAATACATAATAAAGCCAACTAATACCTTATATTTTGACATGAAACAGCACAAAAACATTTTAATGAGATTCATTATTTTAATTAGTTTCTTTACACTTAGCAATATGAAGTTTTGCTGAATTAAGTTTTAACATTGGGACAACATTAAGACTTTTGGCATCATTTCTGTTTTAGTGGTATAGGATCTCCTGTTTGCAGAGATTAATTGCATCATAACAATAAAATGGACTAAATTTCAGCAGTTGCAGACTGTAGAATTGAAATATTTCTAGTTGAATCAACTACATGTACTATATTTTTAACAACAAGGTCTTCAATCACAAATCTTCCCTCAATAAAATCTATTCAATCATAATATCCTTTGATGTAATACTTTCTTTATATTCAAAGTAATAATTTATATCATATGAGTATTAGACTTTGGATAATATTGAATAACAAATATATGCTGAGATTAAGGGAAAAATATACTATGCATTGGAAACCATCAAATCAGAAGCAAATAAAAAATTCATGTTTGTTATGATTGATTGGAAGCCTCATGAGAGCAGAAGTTTTCATATAAATGTATACATACATATATATATATATATATATATGCATGCTGGAAAATTCCCTATTTACTGACCATACCTAGCACTTAACCACTCAGTAAAATATTATGGAAAGGAAAATAGGAAAATGGATTGTTGAATTTTATGGTTTTTAAATATCTCTCAAATAAAAGTTCACTTCTTGCTGAGTGTGGTGCACATGTCTTTAGTCTCAGCCCTTGGAAGGAAGGCTGGGGTAGGAGCAATACCATGAGTTTAAGGACAGTTTCAAACTACAGAGTTAACTCCAGGTCAGCCTGAGCTACAGTGAGATGCACACGTGTACACACACACACATACACACACACACACACACACACACACACACACACACACACACACACACACAAATCAGCTCCTTGAAAGCTGGGAGGAGATTTGTCTGCTATCATGTTCACAGAAATGAGAATGCCTAGAGCACTTAAGAAATCAAAGTCTGTTGAAGAGATATTTCAAAACAATATTTGGTGCTCACTCAACCTTCACTCACTGGACCTCAGTGTCTCCAGGTAGAAACAGAAACACTAAGTAGTGTAGGCATTTACATAATATACATACCCAGGAAATTTTCCATTGATTTTGTAAATCTTCCAAGGCCTGTATTCAGTCATTGATTTCTTGCGAATGGAGTGATCAATACCAATTGAGATACTATAGTGTGTCTAAAATGCCTATCAATCAGTAATGTACTTTCTGAGCAAATTCCTCAAAATCCCTTAATAATTATCTTGGGATTATATTTAAAATAATAACTTTTGGCATTGGATGCCAAGATTTCATAACACAGTTGAAGATAAATGGTGATCTTTAACCCATGCTTTCTAAATTCTCCAAAGAGAGCTCATTTTACTCAGTATTTCTTTTTCTTTTCTTTCTTTTTTTTTTAATTTTTTGAGGCAATTAAAAACACGGATACATGCATAGGATCATGGAACACAATTTTATTAGAGGGTGATTAAAACAAATGGCATGACTCATACTGACTGTGTCAAGTCAGAATAGCCTGTTATAATATTGTGGGGAATATAATAGTGCAGGGAATGCCTCTCAGTGGTAGGATTCTTACCTGTTATGTGTGAGGGGCTATGTTGATATCAAGCACTGAAAAAATATGCAAGCAAGCAAATAACAAAAGATGAATAACCATGGGAGCTTGATTGCAATGCTAAAACTCTGTCTGGAAATTGAAAATCAACTTGAAAGATATGTGGTCAGGTTGTTTGCGACAATCACTTATTGCCTGGTTGGCTTCCTATCTATCTTTTTCCAGCGAAGAAGTTCCTTTCTGCAATATTAAATCCACTCACATTGACTGTTTTTGTTTCCTGGGTTTTGCTCTCATGCACTGTGAATGTTTCTCCCTTTCTCTGGAATGCTCTCCCCAAATCTACCTCTAAGAAAACTGACCTATAATCCCTGATATACAAAAAATAAACTGTCATATCTTCAATTATGCTGACCACATTTGAAATGCTGAATACCCACACATGTCCAATGTATTTGACCTTAGACATTGTGGTATCAAAAATACCCATTATCACAGAAATTTCAATGGCATTCAGTCACATAAGTTAATATTGTCTTATATTTATTATTTATATTTATTATCTTTACATTCTGAAGTACTCAGGACAATATATATCATTTCATTGTGTTATGATACCTCACATCTCTTATTTTGTCAAATACAAGTGAAGGTCTACCCTTCAAATTGAAATCCTTCCCTCACTGAGCTGTTGACCAAAGTGACCCATGAGGTTACAAAAACAAGACAGAATTCTGTCAAGGCTCTTGAATGCTCTCCTCAGTCCTGAGGCAAAATCCTGTTGCTGAAGAAACCACAGAATACCATCGTTCAGCATCGAGAGACTCTTCGAGGTCTGGAATGGTAACCAGCCCCCAGATGGCAGTTAGTGCAGTGCTGGAAGACACTACACAAGCTGCCAGGGGAAGCTGAACAACGACAGCTGGAGTATACAGACCACTATCATGAAACAGTCTGTGGCCATGAGTAGGCTGACCACACCTCCTACTGGGAGAGAAAAGGAAACCAAGAAAGGAGCACGTGTGCCATGGAGGAGCCTGAGCCTGGGGGAGACAATCATCAGCTATTACTTTCGGCCAAATATTCCACTCAGTGAGGGGGAACCCTTGATTGGAACGGGGAATTCAGGGCGATATGCAACGGATCCCATACTCTTGGGCTCCCAAGAAAAGATGCACTATGTGAGTGACTGCTGGGGAGGCTTTTAAAAATAGAAGTTTGGTAATCCAGATTGTTGTATATTTGTTAACTGATACTGACCTCATTCTCCGATGGAGATTGTGTTTGTATTTTTCAGGATACAGCGAGGAAGCTGTGGCCCATATAACCCTACCAACCGACTGCAGGCAGAAAGCTGAGATCCTGGCATGAGATGAGCCACCACAATCATTCGGGGGAGGATCCACATGGAACCCCACAGAGAATGATTGGATGAACAAGGGACCCACAGCCATAGCCATTCAATCAACAAAGGATAAGCCAGTGAGACAGAAACCAACGAATCTCGACACAAAAACCCCTAAGCTCACAACACCATAGCAGCCTCAATACTCGCCCACCATGACTCAAGGAACTGAGCGGAAGAGGGGGCGGAAAGATTGTGAGAGCCGTGGTGGGGGAGAATAGCAGAGACCTGGCAACCCTCAGTAACTACACACTTGAGACATGAGAGCCCGGCTCTGAAATTATTTTTGATATGTTGCTTCTCCATCCTGACACAGCTTTCAGACATTGAAAAAGACAAAAATAAACAGTGATTTGGGAGGAGTGTTTTTTTTTAATGGAAAACAGAGATTTCGTATCAAAATGAGACAGTACAAATGGAGTGAGTTCATAAGAACGATTTGTCTTTAATACTCATTTGGTGAAAAAATAATTTATTTAAATTTGGGTCCCATCATTGGCAACAGAGGATTTTCTAAATGTGATCCCACAAGGAAAGTGTATCCTCACTGATGACAAATATTCAGAGTGACAAACCAAGGTGAAAATGTGACATACTCAACTCTAGGATAATGTACTGTTTTTCTAAGAGCTTTGCAATATAATGAAAAAAAATATTTACAATTCAAGCGGGTAAGTATAAACAGTAATGCAAGGTTCTGAAAAGATCAAGCATACTATGTTCTCACATTTTCAGTTATAACCCTACTAAGAATTTTCTTTTTTCTTTAATCCACCCATTTGTTTGTATTTTATAATCGTCTCTCTTTAAATAACCTATTTTAGGAGATATAGTTGTGTTTCAGTTGATTATTAGAAAAATATTCATCAAATTCCACAATTTTAAGTTAGCCTTACACATTACCATTTTGAAAGCCAAAGCATCATAAGTACTCAGAAATTTTATTGACTGTTGCATAGAAACACAAAATATAAAGGGGAATGTCTGCATTGAGAAACGTCGCTAACATTCATGATTTTCTTTCCTATGAATGACAGATAAAAAGTATTTACATACCTACTCCCTGTATCTGCTCATTAAGACACTGCTATTCTAACCACATATGGTATCCTCCACAATTTATAATAATATGTGGAAGTATTACCTTCAGGCAGCTCATATTATGGGAAACAATTAAATAAAATACTATGGTGCTACCTCTGTGAGTAGAAAACAACTCAGGAATACAACTATCCCACCCAGTGGTACAGCTGGAATCTGCCTAATCCAGCATCTGCTTGTCTGAATTTATAGTGTGCACCATTTAAATTGTAGATTTCATTTGCAATGAAGTAAATGTGAATGCAATGACCTAGCCCTCTACTCATCAATAAAGATTTCCCTGCATCTCTCTCTCTCTCACTGAAATATTATTCCTATGGTTTTTTATTTCCATACGAATCAACCCTGGAAGGCAATGGAACCACGACAGACACAGCAGGAATATTTCTCTCCTTGTGAGCTTCCATTTTTGATGCTGACATTAAATAGCAGTAGAAGAATAATGAGGGAAGCTTTGCTGGCTGTTGAGTCTCAGAAAAGTGGCAATGTTAGGAAGAAAGTCAGAGCCCAGTGATCCTAGGCAGAAAGTAAAATGAAACTAAACACTAATTAAGAAAGTTATCCATGACTTGATCTAGTATGACTACTGAAGACTTCTGTTTTAAGATAGAGAAAAAACAATTTGCCTTCTACTTTGAATTTTGAAGTCCTAGTACTTGACAAATCTATAAAATTTTTCAAAAATAAGAGTTTTTTTTTGTTATTGCTTTGAGATTTTTCTCTAAAGGAACTTGTATAAAATATTGTGTTTATGCACGTTGAGTGTATTTGAGTCAAATTAAGCTGACCATTTCATATCTGAAACCATGTCCTATGACAGTGGTCATTCACAAGCTGTTATGGCCTCCCTAGCTTCCCCTGTCATTGACCTTTCTCTTAGTCCACTCTCATATAGAGTTATAGTAGTCATGGGAAGATTGAAGCTCCTGAAAGCTGAATTTAGAAGTTCACTTCTGCCCCAGAATCTTGGCCAGTACTTTTAATTGAGAATGCATTTAAATGTCTTTATACTTTTGTTACAGAAAATATATTTTATGCAAATTTCAATAACTTTGTTAAATAAGCAAATAAACACTTATCTGTAAGCAAATGAATGGATAAAATATAAGTTACTGACTTCATTCACATCTATCCAGAGTTAGCTGTTGCTTTATATAGAAAAAAAAACTTCCAATCAGCAAATAGTCATATTGAATAAATCTTTTATAAAGAAGCCATAAGACATCCTAACCGGTAATCCTTTCTGTGAAAGTAACTCTGTGAACAAGTCTTAATGTTGCTTTTAGCTTCCTGTCCTTGGTTGGGATGTACAAGGGCAAGGACATTCTGATTCCCATTAGTTTTCTATTTCCAAGTTATGAACATGCATGACCTTTAATATTGTTTTGAAGTTCATTGCACAGGTTTGAGAGTGGGGGGGAGTTGCGTTCGATAGTTGCATTTGAGGTATAGCCCAGTGGAATCTTTCAAATGAATTCCAAAGGCTCTGCCCATTTTCCTCAGAGGATGAAGGGTTTGTAGTACTTTGTGCACAGCACATGGACATAAATTCAAGGAGAAAGTAGACCCCTAGTGCTTCAATCTGGCCGAAATATTATGGCCCTCGTAAGCAGAAATAATATACACTGAAGGGAGAGAAAATTTTCTTGATGTGGAAATGAGTATAAAATAGGTGCATATAAAGAATAGAGAAATAATAAAAGACAATAAAATGTTTGGATTAGACAAGTTTTCTGATCTCCACCAATACTTATCTACTGAAGTAATATGGCCACATTAGTTTAAGTTAGTTTTTTTCATGTGAAAATGGTAAAATTAAAACTTACATAATAAAATTTATTTGTTTACCTATTTTGGTTGATAATTATATAGATTATTTAATTATACATCATTTTATATGGTGAAATAAGGTATGAGTGTCTAGAGAGAGAAAACTCTCTGTGTCTCTCCAATACCAAATTCCTTCTTTTAATAACATGAGTTCTAGGTTAAAGAGAAGATTTGGAATAAGTTTTCCAATTTATAATTTTACTGGTAAGGCCAAAATTAAACAAAGTCTTGTACATATGATGCAACTATTTTTAGGTAACATATATGCCTTGGCTGAAAGGTTTAACTGTGTTGTTTTTCAAAACTGATAAAGAATATTAGTAGATATCTAAAGATGTGTGCATTTTCAAGGCTAAGTTACCAAGATTTTTAACTCTAAAATCCTTTCCTCAGAAACAAAGTGGTATGATTATTTTTACGAGGTAGTTATGTGATCAGGTTTCATATATATGTAAAGTTAAGTGATCACAAATTACATATATATATATACATATATATATATATATGTAATAGATAGTTAAACATTTTAAATATCCAACTGGACAGGTTTTATGGGAGGAAGGGATTGATTTCAAGTTTACAGATCCAGGAAGACGTTCCATCGATGATGGAAGAGGCTGCTTCCAAACATCCAAGCAGAGAGAAACAATCAAAAAGCCAGAAAAGAATCAAAAGCATCAAGAACAAGCCTGCAGCTAACAGTACTCTCTTACAACTTTGGGCTAAAATTCAGATCTGCCCCCAAATACTCCTTTGTTCTAGACCCCATTTACAAGGTTTAATAAAACACCTAAGTCTATGGAGGACATACATTCAAACGACCACAGACAGAAGAATCCATATAAAGTTATTTTCATATCCAAAATAGTTTAGTACACACACACACACACACACACACACATCGAATTTGGAAATTATTTTGTACATTTTGTGGTATCTATGTAAAACAAGTATCCTATTAAGGTTTTCAAAACACTGAAATCTGTTCTGTTATAGATTTTATAAAAGACTTGAGGGTCCATACTTTCTTACAGAAAACACCAACAGAACCATTGTTTAAGTAGTCAAAGGAGAGGAAATAAAGAATTCCATGGTAAAGAGCTGTAAAAACCCTGTGCAGCCTCTTGACCCATTAGAAGACGCAAAATATTTTGATGCTTTAGCACTGGAGGGAGGAAATAAATTAGCAAATGCTAAATCAGATTGATGTGACAAAACAAGACATTTTACAAAATAACTGAAGAGAGGTAATCTACATATGTCAAGTGGAGTTGCAAGCATCCAGTTTTCTCCCGCTGTCCTGCACTTGTGACCAAGTTCCTTCAAGGCGGTGTTCTAACCGGAATGTCTTATGATGAAGCCCTTGTTCATGGCTTGAAAGGCCCAAGAATAAAGTGACCTTTGCTCTTTAATCCTCAAGGTAAGTTTTTGCAAAGTAGGGTCACTTTTATTTTGAAGAATAAGTTTTGGATTTTTTTTTTCAATTTGTAATAATACTGAACTCTTACATAGCAAAGAGGAGAGCTGAGAGACGTTTAGGAAAAGGAAGGAGAGTTTAAGATTAGATGCTCTTATTTTGAGGACCTTTTCATTGTTTACAGTGCTTGTTTTAGCTTCTCTAGTCTCTTCTTTTGGAATATGTACATTCTAAAATATTAGATTCCAAAAAACTAAATATTTAAACTTCTCAAAGCAGCTTATATAAACCATCATTGCGATAAAGGGTCTGTTCTTGGAGTGTTTTATTTTGTTTTCTTTTTGTGGAAGGGTCTCACTCTAGCCCAGGCTGACCTGGAATTCACAGTATAGTTTCAGGATGGCCTCAAACCTACTGAGATCCTCCTATCTCTGCCTTCTGAGTGCCGGGACTAAAGCCATGTGCCACCATGCCCAAAGTTGTTCTGAGAGTTTTGATCCAGCTTCCTAGTAAGGAAGGTCAAAATGAATTCTTCAGATGCCTCACCTATTTTGAGAAAATAGCTTTGCAGGTAAAATTTTGGTTCAGAATATTTTAGCTAAAAACTCATTTCTGACCTTACCCTGTAAGGATATGTAAGGCAATTTCAGAAAACACAATACTTAGAAAACATGATGTTTTAGTAAGATTGCTGCTGCCAAAGGATAAAGCAGAATATTTGCTAAAACGTTCAGTGTGATGATGTTTGCATAAAATCCTGACATTGTCATGGAGTCTGGAAGCCAGTGTTGTACAATAGCTGCTTTGTGCAGGTATGACTACAAACATATTTATGATTCATAAAAAGTCTACAGTATGTACATATGATAATTAAAACTGGTAATGAGGATGAGACAGACAAGGCTTTTGTAAAGAAGTTGGAGGCATCTTAACAGCAATACCCAACAGAAGAATGCAAACCAATAACCATCGCCCTGCTTTTACCAGTTCTGAGTTTTACTTACCCAAAGGATGTTTTCTACCTACATGTTCTGTTTAAGAAAATGGTGGACAGACAGGAAGATAAACAGAGATTTTTTTTTTGTATTCTTTTTTGTTTTTTTGCATTCGGGGCTTTTATGCCATATTTGGCAGCATGTATGATATAGATATTAGAAGAAAAAAAGGATATAGTGATAACTTTTATAAATATTTTTCAGTCAAATTATCATAATGAGGTATCTGTTTATTCTTAAAACAGAATGTGGTATTTCTCCTTTTTTATTTTAACCATTAAAGTAAAATAAGAAAATTCACACTTCTTAGCTATTGAAATCTTCATTTTATAATCCATCTTGGATTGCAAAATGATGTGACCTGCAGGTAATGATAAATATAGATTTCAGTAAACTCAAGATTTGATTTATTTAAATATGTGCATGTATCTGTAGCTGTGTGTGTGAATGTGTATGAGCAGGTACATGTCGCAGTGCATGTGTGGAAATCCAAGGACACTGCTTGAGACACGGTCACCCTTCTTATTTTGGTTTGGCTTTGTGTGTGCCCCAGTCTAGATAGCCCATCCAAGGGCATCCAGATCTCTTGATTCTGACTTCCGTTGCCACTGGCACCTTGGAATTACAAATGCATGTGCCACTCATGTCCTCCTTTATGTAGTTGCTGGGGAGTTGAATTCAAGCAACACCTTTAGCCACTAAGCCAACTCCACAGCTCACAAAGTTTTGTTTTATAAATCACAGAACAATCCAGGGACAGCAGTGCATCCCTCACCACTGAGCTGTGCTGTGATTATTTTCAAGACACATAGTCTTTCAGGATCTTCTGTCCTTGAAACATGGCTACTCAAGTCACAGGGTGATGGAAGCAGCTAGACAGAAAAGGGTGATTTTTCCTGGAGCCTCTTTATATTTAGTGGGCCCCCCCAGAAGGGCTGCCAAATGAGAGGGAAGGTCTTCCTCTTTCAGTTAATCCTCCCTAAATTAACAGACCTAGAAGCCTGTCTCTATTTGATATCTGATCCAATCAAGTGGACATAAAAATTGTCATGGTCAGCAAAGGAGAAGCAAGAATTGATGCAATTACTTCTTATTCATTTTTTAAGACAGAGCTATATATTATCACTGACAGAAAGGAAGAGAACTCTACACTTTTTAATGTAACCTTTCCTTTAAGAACATATTCTTTTTTTGAAAGAACCTATTCTTTACAAATGAAACTTGTATATCCAGATACTGTTCTTGAGCTTATCCTATTACACTGAATCTTTGCGTCAAATGCTCGATTCAGTCTTGCTAACACAGGCCTTTCTGACTCCATTTTCCCATCAACTATAGATACTAAAGCCATGTTGTGCCAACATGACTCTGTTTACTCAACAGACAGGCACATGATAATCCAATGAATAGAACCTGCAAGAAAATTGCAAGATCCAGCCTAGAATTTTTTACATGTCCGTGTATGTGTGGTATATTTTAGTACATGTGTGTCATACGTGTGTGTATGTGTGCATGTGTGTGTGAACAGGTTTGTGGCACATGTGTATGTGTATGTGTATGTTTGGAGGCCAGAGGTTAACACTGGGCTTCTCTATTGCTCAACACTTTACTTTTTGAGACATGCTATACCTAGCACTCTTGGTTCAGGTCAACTAGCTAGTGAGCAAGCCCTAGAGACCCTCCTGTCTCTGCTTCTCCAGTGCTGGGATTATAGGCAGGAACTGTCACACCAGCTTCCACATCGATTCTGGGATTTGAACTCAGGTCATCATGCTTGAGGATCCACTGAACTTTATTCCCTGAGCCCCTCATAGTTGCATTTTAATGAATATGACTCATTCTTTACAACAGGTTGTTCCTGCCTTCATGCACAAGGGAGCAGCTGCTATTCACTTCCCTTATTCTGTGTCATTTAACCCTTTTACCTCACTCCTAACTTTTATGCTACTTGTAATATATAGTTAATATTTACCTCACATAAAATATTACCTTGTGTTTTCAACAAATGCCTTATTGAAAATATTCAATGAAAATTTGCACATATAATAATTTTTTTAAAAAACCATAGTATGACATGATAGATAATATGCATAGCAAATACTGTATAGTGACTCGGAAATGAGTGTTTTATAAGTTTTATAATAGATTATATTACAAAATAGTGTATGACATGTCCTATTCCCAGGGCACATCAGCCTCCGTAGAAGTCTTGTGTGCATCTGGTGTCATTTCACCTTTAGCATAATTAACTAGCCTTATCTCGTCTATGTAAATTCATTGGTTGATAACAAAAGCTTTTAAATTAAAAGCATCTGAATGTTTCATTTAACTTTCATCACTGTAGGAGAGTTTTGTTGGCTACAAGGTCTAGGTGAACTTGCTTGTATCTCAGCACGTTAAAGTTGCTGCCCCACTGCTTTCTCGCTTCCTATATCTGAAGGAAAACAACCATACTTCTCATTGATCTCTCCCCATAAAATACAGGGTTGCTTTGTCTCTCTTTTTATGATGCTCTACCTTGAGTTTCCAGCTTTGCGATTATGGTTTGGTTCCATTATTTTTATTGTTGCTTTTTATGTGCATTATGAAAAATGAACTTTCAATGTGTTTGTAATGTGTGTGTAAACATGTGGGTGCATATCAATGTGTGTTTGCATTTGTGTGTGTGTGTGTGTGTGGAGACCAGAGGTTGAAATTGGTCCTCACACTTCTGGAACGTGAAGTTTACCAGCTGAGCCATCTCTCCAGTCAACAAATGTCTAAAGTCTAAAAAATAAAAAATATCTCCACCTACTCAATTCCATTTTTTCACTATCCATTTACAGTATCTCATTTTTTTTTTTGCTTTACACCACCTTGTATCATATTTATTTTCTCTTCTGACCATCTCTGCTCATTAAGCTTGTATGTTGGGCACACATTCCTCAGCTTTGACAGGTGATGCTATGAACCCCAGGTCTGTCAATCAATTAGGAGTTACAGATTAGTGGGGCTGTATGTAAAGATGGGTGGTTCATGGCCACATGAGTTCCCGAAGCTGGGGGAAAAGTCATTTTGCTGATTTCTAGGATATAAGGTCGCATCTGTGGAGTAAGAAATGAAGTAACCTTTAGGATGTGGAAGGCAAATGACAGGTTGTCTTTTGAAATCTTTAGAAGAAACTTTGTCATCTAACATCTTGATTTTAGTTTGGGGAGTTACATTTCAGAATTGTTATCTTAAAAATATATAATGATAATTTTGTGTTGTTTAGGGTACTGTCTCATTGTTAATTTGTTATTAAATACAAAAAGTAATTAATCCATCTGATTACATTGATTGATGGTGCAATTTTATGAATA
Organism: Zapus hudsonius; assembly: GCA_004024765.1. Lineage (NCBI taxonomy): Eukaryota > Metazoa > Chordata > Mammalia > Rodentia > Dipodidae > Zapus > Zapus hudsonius. The sequence continues at coordinate 45,150 of PVHP010000384.1, read as the reverse complement.
AATGACATTATTTAAATTGGTGACAGTCTGAGTTATATTTTGACCATGAATTAGAAACAAAGAAAGGAATTGAAGGGGTAATTTCAATTATATTATTGAGAGTTAAGAAGAGATTAAATGTGGTGTGGGGTAGTTGTAAAGGTGGTAATGATTCTCATTTTTCCAGAGGAATTCAAGGAATTTAAAATTCTTTGATAACATAAATCTCAAAAGAATTAATTCAATAATATCTCGTGTTCTTTAATGTAGCTCCACCACAGGAACATACTTTTAAAAGCAAGCTAGGACAGAGGACAAGGAGGAGAGAAACCGAAGGAGGTAGATATTCCTGACACAAATGTAGAATTGTCAACCCATTTCCATACTTTGCTCATCCTATGTCTCCTGTTTCACAAATTCCATGCTTCCTTTTTGCATGGGTTAACTCCACATTCTTGCTAGAAAAAATTAGATTTCCTTTATCCTCTAATATCTTATTTTTTTATAAAATTAAATCCAGGACAGTATTAACAGAGCAAAAAAAAAAAAAAAGGTTTGGGGAAGGAAATAGAATGTGATGGAAAAACTAGAAACTGTCAAAATGCTTCATAAGACAAATTAAAGTTTTCATGTAAGTTCGTCAATGATGTTCAAAAAACTAGATACCATCCACATAGAAGAATAAATCTGAAAACATCTCACAGCATATACAAAAGTCAGTTCAAAATGGATTAAAATTTAAATGTAAGGCATAAACTATAAAACATGTAGAAGAAAACACAAAGAAAATGCTCCTGATCCTTGGTGTGGGTTATAAATTTTGAATATGGCCTAAAAAAATCAAAAGTAGGAAAGTAGGATTACAAAAAAATTCAAAACAAATTAACGCAGGGAGCTGAGGAATATAAGAATTGACTTAATGGTAATCATTGCACGATGGTTGAGCTTTCCAGCATACTCCTAGCATCACATGGAGTACAAATCGTGAGAGTGGGCATCCTAGTCTTGTCTACACAGCTTGGTTCATGAATGACCCCCAGAGGTCCATTGTGAAAATCTTGATCTGGGGTTGCTGCTAATGGAGATGTTGAAGCCTCTGGGAGGTGATATTAGTGGAGTTTCTTGGGTTGCTAGTTATTGAAGGTATGCCTATGAAGGAGAACTTTGGGGCCTGCATCCTTTCCAGTTCCTCTTTTGATGCTTGATCATGTAAGAAGACCTTTTCCTCTGCAATGCAATCCTTGCCATTGTTGTCTACCAGCCCTCACCATGATCTAACCAGTCACTAGCTTGCAAGTCATTATCACAGATATTTCACCAGAGTCACTGAAAGTTGACATGCTTATCTCCAAGACACGCCATTCCTCTGCTCACTACTGAGCATGCTGGGAGCTATAGATCTTGCTTTGATGTTGAGGTACTTCTGAGGTACCTTCTGTCTCTAAATTATTAAGAGTTTTTATCATGGAAAAACATATAAAATCTTGTCAAATGCTCTTTCTGCATTTATTGATATGATTTACATTGTGTTAGTATGTTATAACATATTGATTGGATTGTGTAAGTGAGCATAAGTTCTACTTGATCATAGGCTGAGGAAATTGGACTGCAGTTATTGAGATCAGCATTTTTCTATCAGTTTTATCACAGTTATTATTTTGTAATTTCCATCACTGTAGTGTCATTGGCTTTAATATAAAAATAATGACCACCACTTTGAATGAGATATCATTTTTTATGTAAGAGTTCTTTAAATAGTTCTCAAAATTCACCAGTAGAGCCTTTATACCCTGGAGTTTCCTTTATTAGAAAGTATTGATTACTGATTCAAACTCCTTACATAATTTTGTCTCTTGACATTTTCTATTTCTTCATGATTTAGCATTGATTGGCTGTGTTTTTAGGGGTTTAATCCATTTTTCAACATTATCCAGTTAATTAGACTATAATTTTTCATATTAATCTTTGAAAGTGTCATTGTAATTACCTTCATGTTGCTAGAACAAAACACTAAAACAAAAACAGCTGATGGTTGGAAACAGTTTGTTTTGGCTTGTAGTCTGGAGGAGAAGCTTCATAATGGAAGGAATAGAGTTGTAGAGTGGAGACTGTCTATCACTCCATGTGATAGCAGGTGGAAGGTAGTGGCAGCAGAGTGAGCTGAGCTGATATTGGCAAGCAGTGGGCAAATGAAGCTCAAGGTCTCCCCAAGTGACCCACCTCCTCCAGGAAGGCTCAGCTCCCTAAATTGCCACCAGGTGGGTGCCCACCACTTAGAACACAGGAGTTTATGGGAGATATGTGAACGAAACTATCACAAATGCTGTTCTTTTCTGTGATTTTTAATGAACCCTATTTCATTTATTTTGAGTTATTCTTTTTTATTTACTGGTTAATCTAGTTGATAAATTTTTGATCAAAGCACTTACACTTAGATTGAATTTTCCATTGTCTCATTCTAGTGTTTGGATCATTTATTTCTGCTCTGAACTGTAGTTTTCTTTCCTTCTACACAAATGTTTAATTTATTCTCCTTATTATAGGAAATAGTAAAGAGAAACATTTTTCTATAATGTCTGTTTTTTTTATTTTTAAACATTTTGTAATTTATTTATTGTTCATAATTAGATAAATTGTATGATCAAGTCTTGTGGTGGTACCCTCATTTCCCTCCTCCCTATCCCCAACCTGCTGAGACCTTCCTCAAGTAGGATTGCTGAACCAGAACATTGGAGGGGTAGGAGGTTATGAACTGTACAAGAAGTAGTCAGTTTTTCTTTTGTGTGTTGTTTCTGAGGGGAACAATATCTCTGGCTAGTCTCCTCCACCATGGCTCTTATGATCTTTCCCCAAGCCCCTTTGGCTAAGTTCCCTGAGTCATGGTGGGTGAGTTTTAAGTCTGCTTTCCTATTGGGATCTTAAGAGTCTCTGAATTTCTGCTTTGACTGTCTTGGACAACATTGGTGTCTGTCTCCTTTGCCCATTCATAGGTTATCTGATTTGCTGTGGAGGTAGTTCTCTTGCTCATCTCACACTTCCTCAAAGGTTTCGTTTGGGCCCTAGATGAAAAGTTGGTGGTGGTTCATCTTCTGCCTGGGTGTCAGCCATCATCCCATGTCTTGTTGGAGGAATTGGGCTGTCCACAGTTCTCACTGCTCTTATGAAAAGTACAAACAGAATCTCCAACAGAAAGTGAGATCAGTATTGGTTAAATAAGACAAATATTGTAAATTTGGCAAGATTTTAATGAGTGGAGCCTCTCTATACATCTCTGGCAGGGGGAGTTTCCCCTTGGATCCCGGGTTCTTGGTCTCCATAAGAGTTTGCCATGGATCCCAGTTGAAATTAAGGGTTCCTTGTGACTGAGTGGATTTCTTAGCCAATTAGAAAGACATTGATTACCCACCCAGGGTTAGCACTACTTTACACAAATGACCACTTCTTAGCTTGCTGATCTCTACCATATAGCAGTAACCTCAGCATTCGTATAACATTGGTTGATGTTATATATCCGTGACCTCGGCTTTCTCTGAGCATCATTAGCCAGTTTCCCCTGGCAGCTCATGTTATGCCTTCCTGCACTACATAGGCTACATTCTGGGAGGAGGTTACCTATCTGGATCCAGCAGGGTCTCTTGGTGTTGTGTGACAACAATCTGTGGTATCTTTGACAATAGTGTCTTACCTTTTGCCTGTGGTGGTTATTCAAGAGCTTTGACATAAACCTGCTTTGTTTTGTGGCCCTTGTCGGTCTCTTTGATCAACAGCTCTGTGTGGGAAGTGATCAACTTCTGGGACAGGAAGCCATAGGACAAAGCCATCTGTCTTGGAGTTAGGCTTCCTCCTGCCCTTTTCATGGCCCTTCTTACCAGGCAATGACACAGATTCCTTGAGATGTACTATATGAATATAAGGATTTTCCCAGTTCTTTGAAATTTTAGATATTAAACCTTTGTTCATGTTATAGCTGGGAAAGATTATCTCCCAGTCTGGTGGTGGTCTATTGGCTCTGAGTATGGTATGTTTGTCTATACAGAAGCTTTTTAGCTTGATGAGATCCCATTGATATACTACTAATGTAAATGCTATGTAAATAGCTGTTATTTTATATTGTCTATGGAATAATGTCAAGAATAAAGTTTGTAAGTAGACATTCAATTGCTTATATTACAATATTTTTGATGTGCAGTTGATTAAATCCCCAGTTGAAGAATCTGAGATACAGAGTAAAAATATATAGTCTCTGAATAAAAATTAAAAAGTAAAAAAAGCAAGTATTAATTTAAAATGTGAGTCTGTCACCACAACGTGGAGAGCTGAACCAAGGTGAATCTTGTAAGTGGATGGTTTGTATGCAGTATAGTAAGTGCAAAAATTATGTGAATACATCTCCTTGGGTGGTCATAGAAGAGAGTTCAGAGTAGATGGACTGTGTAGTATTTTGTATATGGAGGTCATTGACAACTGCAAGGCTGAATATATTCATTCAACACCATGCTTAATTGCCTTGTCTTTGAAATTCAACTCAAATGAAATATTTCCACTAAATGAAAGTGTCCATAAAACAACCATAGATTGAGATTTGGGAAACTCAGTCAAATCATTGTTCTTTTTTCTTAAACTTATAAAAGTTCAAAGGTCAGATTAGATGCAGTATATGAGAACAGTAAATCCATATGGGAAATATCATTCTAGCATTTCAATACCTTTGGCATCAGTCTCTAAATGGCTGATGATAAATGTTGTTAAGAACCTAAAGACTGATGCCATGTAAGAATATTCTGGAGAGCATTACCTAGTTTCAATTATTATAGAATAACAGTTTCAGAAACTATTTTTACTCACAATGCTGCAAATTTTATATTAGTATGAGACTGTTTTGCACCATGACTAGTCATTCATACATATATCAATGTGATTTAATACATATGAAGTGGAAAGAAACATCATTACTTATTGCTTTTTAAAAGCCTACTTTAAGACTTGCAATGCAAGTGCTGCTGAGTTGCAGCTTAGCAATGTGTTAATTCTTCCAATGGCTAAGTCAGTCATGTTTCAGAATTAAAGATACCTGCTACTGCTCTCAAGTGTGTTGGCACATATCTTATTAATACTGCCTTAAAGCCATAAATGGATTTTTGAAGGGGCTGGTAGTTTGTCATTTCTCAATAAATCTCTCAATATAAAAACATTGAGTCTTTACAAAAGAAGAAAACTTTAAAGCAGTAGTCAGATGTGGTCATTAAAAGAACAGTGCATGCCTCTTAGGGTTACCAACTGTTCTCTGATTGGATATGAGGTCTACTAAGTGGGAGGGTACTCATACCTGGTACAGACAACCAGGAAGCTCATAGACTCCAGAGAGAACCTCCACTGCTCTTTGTCTTAGAAGAGTAGGTATACACATCAAAAAGTCTTTCAAATAACTATGCTGATCCCCTTTAATCCAAGCTGTTGTCACTCTTGGTTAGAGAACATGCTTATCTTCACAGATTGCACAGAATACTAGGGAAAATCAAGATCCATTTATATGATAAGAAAAGATAGCCAACTGCCTACCATATCTTCTGGGGGCCAGGAGACATTGCAGAAAAAATGGAGAATTTAGCACAAGCACTGCCCTCACTGCTAGCCTAACAACCAGCTCCATGGAGATGGAGACACACATTGTGATTACTCAAAATTCATCAAAAGAGAAACGCAGAGATTTCAGAAAGCACAACAAAAATGAGACTTCTAAAATATCCATAATATTTAGTGGGTAATGAAGAAAGGGAGCAGAAAGATAGTAAGAGCCACAGGGTGGGTAGGACTATCATCAGGCAGGTCCCCCCTCCCATCCCCAGAGACTTAATGAGGCCTTTATAACTCCACAGTGAATGCCAATAACCCCACTGAGGTGGCCCTTCAGAGGAACTGGGGAGAGATGAGGAGATATAAGAATATAATCTGGTGGACAAATGACTAACATGAGATATGTTCATTCAGTAATTATTTAAAAAGAACAGTGCATAATTATTGACAAGTGGATAATTAATAAACTAATGGCTTAAAATTAATACACACTAATATATTATTAATAAAATACAATTCTATTGCAAAAATCTTATCTAAACAGGTGAGTGTCCTGAGAAAAATACATCAGAATATTCCTATAATGTTGGAAATAAAACACTAGTACTTTCCTATTTTGAAAAGCAGGTTTGGCATTATTTTTAAAGGAATATAAAACATCAAAGTTTATTCATACAGATTTTTTAATGTGATACACATATGCATTACTGAGTTGTAACTCAAAAATCAACAAAGTCAAAACTATATATGCTATATATAAAACTATATATAGTATAAACTAGTGTATGAGTTTTGAGAAATACAGATTTACAAGTAACCCATAGTGTATTGAGTTGAAGAATATTCCCTAAGGGCTGGACAGATTTCTCAGTGGTTAAGGTGCTTGCCTTCAAAGCCTAAGGAGCAGGATTCCATTTCTCAGTACCCATGTAAATCCAGAGGCACAGGGTGACACATGCATCTGGAGCTCTTTTGCAGTGGCTAGAGACTCTGATGTACCCATTCTCCCTCTCTCTCCTTAATAAATACAAATATTAAAAGTGAATATTCCTTAAAATGTTTCTTCATGTCACATTTAATCAATTTATGGTCCTCTTTCTTCCTCCACACCCAAGGCAATCAAATATTTGGGGTGTGTGTGTGTACACAATATGTGCTTATGTGTCTTTATGTGTTTATGGGTATGAGGGTGGGCATGTCTGTGTCATGGCACCTGTACTGAGGTAAGGACAACCTTGGCTGTTCCTGTTTCTACTTTGTTTGAACAAGGTCTCTTTGTTTTTCTCTGCTGTGTGTACCCAACATGCTTGCCCGTGAGCTTCCAGGGACTCGTCTGTCTCCATTTTCCATCTTGCCATGGAGGGGATTAGAAGTGTCATCGCTCAAATGGCATTCAATGAGATATGGAGAAATAAGTTTAGGCTTTCCCATTTACATGACACATACTTTATCACTGAACTCTCTCTCCAGCCCAACATTCTGATTCCTGGGACAAAGTTTGGCTTCAATTGGTAAAGATACTCACACAAGCAGGATCATCTATTTTAGTTTCATCTTTATTACTGAAACTTTCAGAAAAGTATTCATTTCTTTGGCCAAGATACACTGTATTGGTTAGTACAATGAAACAACATTTTTGCTATTCTAAATATTGGAATTTTTATATAATTTATTTCTTTAATTTGTGGTTATTTCCTTGTTGATTGAGGCTACAGGGCCTCAGTTTGAGGCTACAGTTTTTTCTGAGAAAGAGACTTCATACCATGGCCACCAAAAGGAAGGACTTTTGCTCCTGTTGCATATTAAGGAGGAAATGACAGTTGAGAATTCATTGGAGACTAGAGAGGAGTAGCAGAACAAACGTGATGTCTTACAGAAGACGTGGGACACTAGTAAACAGCAGGAGCTTTTCCAGGCCTAGGAAAGGAACTTGGGGACAATGAATGAGTAGGCTTGGAAAAACGGTGGTGACAGTGAACACAGTCATGGTTCTTGTTTAGAATTTTGAGAGAAGTGCAATAGTTTGTATGGTGCTATTGATGGTAACTTCATGATTTTAGCATTCTGTTGCACGTGTCTGATTTTTACAGTCAGAAAGCATAGAGAACTCACATGAAACGTGGACAGTTTCTTATTTAATGCTGTAATTAAGATGGTTATTATTTGATGCAATGCCATATGATACAAAATAGTTTATAATTAAGTTGATTAGTGTCATTTATGATATATTTATTTTCCATGAATACATTTTTCTTTAATGTAACATAATCCTCAGCCCAGAAAAGGTATATTTAGGCTTCTTTACTTGCAGGGGGCAGAAGATACACTGGGAAAGCTTAATTAAACAGGATTTGGGGAAATTGTAAAGAGGCAGTGTAGGGAATATGGCATGTCAGAGAAACCTAAGCAGAAGTAAAGAGCTTTACTGGAAATAGAACAGAACATGAATTCCACAAACTTAACCAGAAAGACTTAGTGAATTTTAATCTGTTCATTTCTTCTCACCCATTGTGAAATAAATCACTTGTAGTTATTGAGTTATACTTGTTAAACCATCATAAGGTGCCAGCTAACTGAGAAATTGTTACCGTTTAGTATTTGCCTCTCTAGTAAGGTTTATTTATTAAGGAATATAATAACTGGTTCCAGCATTCTCTTGATTGTGAGATTTATTTAGTAGGTGTTATATAGCCTCCCATACAAAGGTGAAACTAAAGAAACTTAGAACTTAAATTTTACTTTTATTATTTTTATTTTTCTATCAAGTGTACTTTCTAATTGGTTAACATGGGGTTGCTTATAATTATAAATATATAATGTATAATGTGGATTAGTGAGTATATAGGTTAGTTAAGGAAGATGAAAAATAATGTAGTGAATGATAACTCATGATAGAAAATTATATAGGTACATTTAGAGCTGATATTGAGAAAGATGATAGATAAAACCAAGAGTTCAAGGTCTGTATTTCAGCAACTACAAGTCTGTCATCATTTGAGACAAACGTTGCTAAAATAATGATGACATCAGGTAATATAGAAAGCAAGGAGTTGATGGAAATAGACGAATAAAAAGTCTATTGTGAGATTTTGAAAATAAAGAATGTCAAGGACTTTAGAAACTTATGTCCTGAGCATCATCTGACTATTACCATTTGTGAATGATGCACTTATAAGTGGGTATGTCTCTTCATGTGTAAAATATTCTTGGGACAGTGGTCCCAAGTTTACAATAGCTGTACAAGAGATCCTATGTTTCCTTGAGGCTGTAATAGAAAAATAGTCATTATTTTCTCAGAGACTTTTGATAAGTTACCCACAACCTTCAGAACTTTATACACCCATAATCTTCTAAAGCACACTTCAAAGCTAAGTAGTAAAAGTAGGAAATGTTTTGCTCTTCAATTGTTTCTTTCGGGGAGGGGTTAATTTGTTTACCTCCAATTCATAAAAGGGCAAGAATATTATTCCTACTGAAACCTAGATCTGTTCTATTCCTGATTCTATAATGCATTCATTGGTATAATAAAAAAGGAACTTAGGGGCTGAAGAGATGGTTCAGCAGTTAAGGAGATTGTCTGAAATGCCTAACATGGTTCGATTCCCCAGTACCCTCATAAAGCCAGATGCACAAAGAGGTGCATGCATCTTGAATTCCTCTGCAGTGGCTAGAGACCGAAGTGCATCCATTCTCTCTGTCTCTCCCCATACTCTCTGTTTCTCCTTGCAAATAAATAAATAAAACATTAAAAATAGGAACCTATACCATTTAAAATCTTAAAGAACAGACTTTAAAACTGCTCATAAAATAGAAGAAAATTAGACATACTAGATACATTTATAATCTTTCTAACAAGACGGAGTAGAAGTACAGAATGGACATTCTTCTTCACAATTGATGAGGTTGGAAGTCAATACAGTTATTAGTACCTGTTCTTAGCTAATAGTATTACTAGTTGGTTGAGAGCAGTGATAAGTTCATAACAAAAGTTCAGGGGGTTCATGGACTGAACAGATGACTCAACAATTAAGGTGCTTTCCTACAATGCCTAACAACCAGTTCAGTTCCCGAGTACCTACATAAAGCCAGATGCACAAACAGGTGCATGAATCTGGAGTTCGTTTGCAGTGGCTTGAGGCCTTGGATCGCCCATTCTCTCTCTCTCTCTCTCTCTCTCTCTCTCTCTCTCTCTCTCTCTCTCTCTCTCTCTTGTGTGTGGAATTAAATACATAAAATATTTAGAAGACCAGAGATTCAAATGTAAACCACCATCTATGTGAGCAGGTTTTGCACACTTGAAATGCTATCTAAGGACTCATTTTCATTCTTCATTCTGTTTCTCTATCATTGTTCCTACTTCATTTTTTTTCTGTAATACGAATCTGTTCAACACTTGTGACCTCCTATTCAGTATGCTACAGATAAAAAGCATGACACAGTTGGTGATGCATTCAGTTGGCATTAGTAGAATCAAGTATGATGAATTCGGGAGTTTTGTAGACAACTTGTGAATCAACTTTTTAAATATAGCTAATATAAGGAGAAAATACACATTTTTATTTTTCATCTCTAACTTGAAGCTAAAATGCATTTGTATCTTAGGACTTTTACTCCATCAATGAAACTGTATTTAAGAAATCTGGAGTTGTCATCAATTTTATCTTTTTCTATTATAAAATTTACTTGTTAAGAAAATACTTTGTATGAACAAATCATGCATTGGTACCACCGTTTCCCTCTTTCCTGCCCCTCTTTCATTGAAGGGCACTCCACGCTGGGAGTGCTGGTATGCAGCAGGATGCTGTGGGCTTTGAGTGTGTAGAGCAGTTAGTCATTCTTCTTGGAGCAGAATACCTCTGGATATTGCAACCCAGCTTGGCTCTCTCTTCTGCAATAGTTGTCATTCGTCATTATAAAATGATGACCCTTTCTATAGGGTTCCAGCGATACGCTTCTAGCAAGACTGTCTCCAAAAGGTTCCAAAATCTTCTGAGAAGTATTACTAGTTTGGGATCAAGTATTTAAAATATGAAGCTTTGGGAGCATTTTACATGCAAACCACCCAAGTGTATTTGAATAAGTTAAATTTCATATATAATAATATATCTCCTTTGGTAGTAACAATTTTTATGATACCATGATATTTAATTAAGTACAGGTTGAAAAGAGAAACTGTTACTTTTATGCAATGCTTTTTGATAGAGAAACAAATGCTTTCAATTATTTCTTTATAATTTTTATACATTTATTTGCAAAGGAGAGGGAGAGGGAAAAGGAGAGGGAAAGGGAGAGGGGAAGGGAGGGAGAGAGAGAGAGAGAGAGAGAGAGAGAGAGAGAGAGAGAGAGAGAGAGAGAGAGAGAGAGAGAGAGAGAGAGAGAGAGAGAGAGAGAGAGAGAAAGAGAGAGAGAGAGAGAGAGAGAGAGAGAGAGTGATTATGACCAGAGCCTACTGCTCCTGAAAACAAACTCCAGATGCATGCACAATTGTGTACATCTGCTTTTACTTGGATACTGGGGAATCAAAACCAGGCTAATAGATTATGTAAACAAGTGGCTTTAACTCCTAAGCCATCTCTTCAACCGCAACAAACTCTTTTAAATTAACCTTTGACCTAATCTTGGTTATGTAAAACTGAAAATTTACCTAGGTCATGCTTATATTTGAATAGTTAGTATAAATTTTGCAATGTTTTTGAGATAATAAATATCAAAGCAAAGTTATATTGGATGATGAAATTTTAACAGTCAATTTGCCTTTAAGCTATTTTTTTTTTCTTATTAGAAAAGTCCTACCTCCTCATTTTCTACACAGGGGCTTGATTTTCCTTCTTGTAGAGTCAGTTTTGTTTTTGTGGACTAGGTTCAAAATAGAGCCATAAGATTGCATATCCACCATTGATTTACCTGCAATGCACAGTGAAAAATGCAGCTACAGAAAGTGATGAAATGACCCCACTGTGTGAACCAGTCCTTGGCATCACCAAAACCATAATCTCAGTGTTGATGATACTTTTGTATCATGAATAAATGGTTTTTATATTTTCTCTTGCCACTTACTATAAGTGACTCTTAAAAAGAAAAATGTTCTAAAATTTACTTTAAAATACTTATAATCTCAACAAAATGCATCTTTATTCAAATAAACCAAGTTCAAGCCCATGTTCTAAATTTACCAGCATCATAGTCTGCATGGAGGTCCATTGATCTATCCAACCAATAAAGGCTGTGTCAAGACGAGATTTTGCTAGGAGACTAGTGGAGAACATGTGTACAGTCATCTCTCTGAGCTTTTCCATTCATACTTTAAAGCACTTGTGTGTTTTTCTCATCAAAAGCTGCCTTTTCTTACCAAAGGTAAAAACCTGGCCACTTTTTAAAAAATATTTTGCTTTTCCAAGTCTCTAAATGATGGGCAGGAGTTCTATTAGTTCTACTTGCTGTATTAGTAAAAGGTCACTCCTTTCAGATTTTCATATATATGAGATCTCAGCTCGGGTGTATTTATACACCCTTGCTTAGATTATGAAGTAATTAGCATTGCCCTTATGCCATCCTCTTTCTGGATATGTGTATGCGTTTAACACTGAGTTGCAGTGCTCATTGGCTCTGGAAGAATGAATGTTCTAAGACTTCTTAATCTTTACGATAGGGCATGTTACTAAGTGTGATCTTGGCAATCACTGAATAATTTGACATATTTGGAAGTATAAACTAATTTCACATATGAACCTAAGCCAACTCCATGATATTCATATTTTAAAATATATCACATGTAACCTGCCACATTGAAAAGTCTGCGTTTTGCATCAAAATCCTGCTGTACAAAAATCAATATTCATTACAGCTCTATATTACTCTACATTAGAAAAAAAGCATTAATTATGGTTTCTTAGACTATGTTGTCCACAGGAACAACCCTGCAATCCAGAGGTCCACCCTTTCATCTACCCATTCATTTATACATCTTATCACACACAATTATCATGGTAGAGAGTGAACCTGACTGATGCTAGGTATAAATAAGTCAGCTTCACTTTACTAATTCCTTTGAGAATCATTGAGTCTGTTCAGGAAAACAGCCACAAATTGACTTTCAATACACTGAGATAACATTTTGAACTAGGTAGATGATATGACATGGAGTGACTAACTCTGAGGGAAGAGTGAGAACACCAGTCTAAGAAAACATGCATTTAAGATGCCTGTTAAAGTCTGAGCTCAGGTTCTAGGCATTCAAGATATGCAAATAAAGCTGGGCATGGTGGTGTACACCTTTAATCCCATCACTTGGGAGGCAGAGGTAGGAGGATCATCACTGTATTAGTCAGGGTTCTCTAGAAGAAACAGAGTTGATAGAATGGATATATTTAAAAAAAGGAATTTATTGGGATAGCTTACGACAGTCCAATAGTAGCAGTCTGTAGGCCCACAGGTAAGGAACCAGTAGCTGTTCAGGAGGCAGAGGTAGGAGGATCATCACCATGAGTTCAAGGCCACCCTGAGACTACATAGTGAATTCCAGGTCAGCCTGGGCTAGAGTGAGACCTTACCTTGATAAAACCAAAAAAAAAAAAAAAGCAAATAACATTAGACAGGTGATAGAAGATGGTCCATCTTAAAGAGAAGTCCAAGATTGATGAAATATATTGTGCATAAGCAAGTGAGGCAGATGCTACACATGTATATGCAGACAATATTGTAAAGGTCCAGAAGGGATGAGCTAATCCTAATACTAATAAACATTTATCCCCATTTAATGAGATCCCAGAAGAAAAAGAATTTACACATATTATTTTCAATATTCAAATAATGTTGAAAATATTTATAAACATTTTTAATATGCAAGCAAGGAAAATGAGACTCAAATGCAAATACAAAATACAGTAAAGGTAGTGAGAGTGGTTAGTATTAATGCAAGCTATTTGAATTTTTTAGGCTATTAAAAATGGGACAGTTTCACTGATTTCTTTTTCTGAATGCATGACATCTGCATATAGGAAGGTAAATGATTTCTGAGTGTCAATTTTATATCCTGACACTTAACTGAAGGAATTTATCACCTTTAGTAGCTTAATGGTACTGTCTTTAAGGTTTGTTATGTACAGAATCATGTCACCTGCAAAGAGGGTTAATTTCATTTCTTCCTTTTGAATTTGTATTCCCTTTATGTATTCCTCGTGTATTATTGCTTGGGCTAGAAGTTAAAGCGCTATATTGCAGAGCAGTGATGAGAGTGGATACTCCCTTCTTGTTCCCAATTTTAGTTTTAACTGCTTGAGTCTTTCCCAATTGAATATGATTTGGGCTTTAGGAGTTATTTATATGGTCTTTATTATGTTGACATATAAGCCCTCTATGCCAAATCTCCCCAGTGTTTTGATCATGAAGTGATGTTGAATTTTGTCCAAGGCCTTGTCTGCATTGATTGAAATGATGATGTTGTTCTGGTGGTTACAATTATTAATATGGTGGATTGAATTATTTGATTTGCATTTGTTGAACCATCCCTGAATTCCTTGGATGAAGCCTACCTGACAAAAGTAGAGAATATTTTAGATGTGTTGTTGGATTCAGTTTGTGAGGAATTTGTTCAGAATTTTTGCATCTAAATTCATCAGGGATATAGGTCTATAATTTTCTTTTCTTTTTTTGTGTCTTTTTATGGTTTTGGTATTAGGGTAATTCTAGCTTCATAGAAGGAGATTAGAAGCATTCCCTGTTCTCTGAATATATGAAAAATCTTCAGAAAGAGTGGTTTCAACTTTATGAAGGTTTTGTAGAATTTGGCTGAAAATCTATCGGGTCTGGACTTTTCCTTTTGGGGAAGTTTTTTTTTTTTTTTTTAATTACATTTTCTATGTTTTTATAAAAGAAGAATGGAGCTAGTCCTGAAGGCTGCCTGGGACTGTTGTGGGCAGTGCAGGCATAGCTAGGCTCCAGCGGGGAGGCTGCTGGGCTCACGCTGCATGGAGCAGAGCTGTCGGCCCCAAGGTGCACGGGCTGGGCTGCCAGGAGGAGGCATATGGGTGCTGGGCCAGGCCGAGCTGAGCCGTTTTTTTCTCTGTATTGGGGCCGGCCCACGCCAAGTGAGGTCCGATTGGCGTCTGGGAGTGGCTGTGGAGTTCTGCTGACTGCCGGGGACCTGGGCACAACCAGGGTGGTGGGCAGACCAGGCAGCTGTGGAAGCATGCCCATGGGCCTGAAACCCCACAGAAGTGTTACAGCTCTTGGAAGCATGGCTTCCTGTGTGTTCAGCTCATCTCTTCAGAGAGAATAACAGGTAGAGAGAGACCCAGGGAAAAGGCATGGAAAAAAATCCTATTTATTGTAGGAGCCTCTTTGGTTAAGTAGAGGTACAGGAGGAGGGAGGGGAAGGATTGGACAACAAGAGATTATCGGTAACCAGCAACATGTGAATACCTGCTTTGCATGTAGAGGTGAGCTTGGGCAGGTATCAGATGGTGAGGGTAGAGGAACTGCCACCTTCCTGGCACAGCTGGGGTGGGAACCTGGGTTCATGTGGCTTGCTTTGGGGGTTGGGAGTTTACCAGGATTTCACCTGCTGGAACATTGTTAACCCTTTGTTCTCTGTGTCCTCATTTAGCAATACTAACAATTTTCAATCTCAATGGAAATTATAGGCTTATTTAGGAGCTCTATCTGCTCTGAATTTAGTTTTGGTAGGTATCCAGGAATCAACCCATTTCTTGCAGTTTCATCAATTTTGTGTAGTACAGGTTTTAGAGGGAAATCTGATGATTCTTCCAATTTTTTTGGTGTCTATTGTGACCTCTCCATTTTCATTTCTGAGTTTATTGATTTGGGACTTCTCTTTTTCTGTTTGATTAGATTGGCCAGGGGTTTACCAATCCTTTTAAATTTTTTTTCAAAGAGCCACCTTTCTCTTTCATCATTTTTAAAATTGTTTTCTTAGTTTCCAATTCATTGACCTCTTAATTTTTTTTTTCATCTTGAGCTCCTAGGGTTGGTTTGTATTAGTTTATATTAGCTTCTTTAGGTGGAAGGTTAGGTTATAATTTGAGATTTCTCTGTCTCTTTTATGAAGGCATTTAGTTTTGTGAATTTTCCCCTTAGTGTTGCTTTTATTGTGTCCCATATATTTGGTAAGTTGTTTCTTCATTATCATTCAATTCAAGAAATTTATCAATTTCTTTTTTGATTAAATGAATAATGTATTAACTGTTTAATAGCATATTGCTCAGTCACCAATAGTCAGTGTATTTTCTGTTGTCTCTCCCATTGTTAATTTCCACTTTTAAGGCATTGTGGTCCAATAGGATGGAGGGGGCTACATCAGTGTTCTCGAATTTATTGAGACATCTTTTATGTCCTAATATGTGGTCTAATTTGTAGAAGGTTCTGTAGGCTGCTTAGAATAATGTGTATTCTGTAGACTCGGGATTGTGTGAAAGGATGCCCAATTTAAAGTAGCTTATAAGAGGAAAATGTTTTGTTCAGGCTTACAGCTTCATCATAGCACAGGGAGGTGGCTCACTTCATCACCCATTACCAGCACAGAGAGAACAGAAGTGTGAACTGCCCCTGAAGTAGGCTAGACTAATCAACCCCAAAGTTTTTTCCCAGAAACCTACCTCCTCTAGCAAGGATCCATCCTTCAGAAACTCCACCAACTAGAGATTAAGGAGGAAGCTTAATGAAAAATACATGAGGCTATGGAAACTTTCACACTAAAACCACCACAAGGTTCATACCACCATTGCAGATTTCTTCTTTTATTTTTCTTTCTTGTTTTTTTTTCTTTTTCTTTCATTTGAATTAGTCCAAGATGTAGGGGTAAAAAAGCCTTGAAATCAAATTAAAACCTTTGGGCTAAAATATACATTTTATTTTGGCAGAAATGAATAAAATTTTGAATTCTATAGCTTGGCAAATAACAGAAGTAAAAAAAAAAAAAGTGCCAGCTGCCCCCTACACTCTGTCAAGTCTTCCAGCTGAAAAATCAATCATTTAAAAAAAAAGGTCAATAAGTCAAGAAACCCACAGTATTATCTTAAACACTAAAACCTTTGCACTAGTATTCACAAACAATTTTAAATATGCCATGGTAATAATTTCATAGTTTGTCTCATGCCACAGAATAATTCCCAATCAAGTATATCTCTCTGAAACAAAACTTTATATTTCTTTCCTCATTAATAATGAAAAAAGATCAATTCCTCACATCTATGAGGTGGGAAAGTGTTATTATACAATTACCTTTTAATAATAATGCTATATTTTGAGAAAAGTATTTGGACAATTTCAGCATTGTGTGAGAATAGTAAGATCACTTAACATACCTGGCCCCTTGAGGCATTTCAGAGATGTGCTACTGAGGAGACAGATGTGTTTACATGCATCCAGATATTTCACCATGCACACAGTTATAAAAACATCAAATGAAGTACAACAAAGAATGTACATTTTATTATGTATCCATTAAAATTAATTTAAAAACAAACAGTATCTAAAACAATGAAACAAATTTAAGAAGTGAATAACTGTAAATTGCAATCTACAGAACATATTGGAGGATATTAATCCTAAAGAAAGCCTAAACCAATGGATATATAACATTAGAGAGAGAGAGAGAGAGAGAGAGAGAGAGAGAGAGAAGGTAGTTGTCAAAATCTTAAGGCATATTGTTTTAAGGTGAACTTTTTTATATAACTAGAAATTCATTTCACTGATAGCACAGCAGATATGATCACAACAAACATGAATTTCTTTCAGTTTTATATGACTATGGCTACATCACTAGAGGTTAGGAATTTTCAACACCATTAAAATTTTATGGGATCTCCATTTTTGTCCCCATAACTAACAGGTAGGTTACTGAGTAGGATATGCTTATAGTTATTTATGTTGATGTTTAAGTGTCTCTATTTCATATTAGCAACTAATGATAGCTTCATGGAATATTTTCTCTTATCATCTTGAATATCAATCACCATATTTAGAAAAATATGAAATACAGATTAGAACATGTATTTGACCTCAAATCAAAACAGACTATTGGAAACAGTTTAGGTATTTAATAACCCATGAATAAGATAGTTACCCTTATGAATTACCTTATGGTTAGAAGAAAGTGGTAGCTTTGTTGAGAAAAATTCAGGATTATATTCTCTTAAAATTACCTAGGAATTAGTTTTCATTACTGCCAGAAGAAAAGATAAGCCAGATAAGTAAAAATAAATATAAATATAAATTCAGTTAACTCTTGAATACTGGAAGATTTCCACCTTCCAGTATTTGAGGAAATATTTACTCAAAAATTAATGTGGAGGTCAAGGGTATAATTATGACTGTTGAAGTTGACTCTCAGACTAATCAACTTTGGGGTTGATTAGTCTAGCCTACTTCAGGGGCAGTTCACACTTCTGTTCTCTCAGTGCTGCAGATATATGGTAACATGATGAAGCTTCCTGTGCTCTGATGAATCTGTAAGCCTGAACTCAACATTTTCCTCCCATAAGCTGCTTTTAATTGGGTGTCCTATCACACAAGGAGAAGCTAACTGCAACATGCCTGAAATCATAGCACCTGTGAGGCTGAGAGAATTAACCTTGCACTTGCTGTATAGCTAGCTGAGCTGAACCAGTAGACTCTAGATTCATGGAATGATCCTTACTCAGAAATATGTAGGAACAGGATTGCAGAAAAAACCTGATGTGGACCTGTGGTCTACACCTGCATGTGCACACTCATGTATGTACACTAACATAAATGTGCACATACAACATGAACACAAAAACACACATGCTGCTAACAACACACAGGTACATATAAATAAATAAATAAATAAAATCATTAACTGGCACAAATGAAAGAAAACAGGTATCAAATTAAGCTTATAAAAGCTTATAAATGATTATGATTATAAATCATAAATGATTATAAATACAAATTAAGATTTAAAATTTGGTAAGTAAATAAAGAGAAACAAGATAATGCATATACAACCTCACCTTATATTTTTGTATGATATATATGATTTGGCATAAAAAGTTAGAAAAAGCTTTTTATAAGATTACTGCATACAATAATAATGTACATATATTTACTATAACTGTCCTTATATATAATTATGCTAATTATATAAATAAATGACATTTGACAAACTATAACTTTGAAAATTGTTCAATTAAAGAAGAATTTAATTGACAGAATATATATATATATATATATATATATATATATATATATATAATTCAAACAACATAGGAGACGGCCATTAATATATTTAACATTAACATACTTATGTTTTGCTTTAAAATATTTCTTCAATTTTTTTCACACAAAATCTGGGTGTAGGTTTATGAATGTAATGATCATACGTTTAGTATAAAACACATTTAAATGGCAGTATTAATGAGAGTTTAACCAATGAATTCTCTGAACACATGACAAAATTCTGAATATTATAAAGGAAGGACGATCACCTTTTTACAAGTTTCTTCCTGGCAATGCACACAGTTTACTGCTTATTTTCCACACTGGGACAGGAAGAACAGGATATATGCACTTCTGGTTGGGTGCCAGGTGGTCAGTGTCACTCAAGGTTTTAAATGATCCAGGCCTTTGAAAAATAATGATGACATCATTTTCAATATTTGGAGATTAAGTGATGTGCAGCTAAGGCAAGGGCCAGTCTGATTGTGTATTCCTCCGAGTATTCAGTGCTAGAGTACTATTCTGTGAGGATCCTGATGGTGAAGAAGTGATGTCAGAAGCAAAGAGAGGACTTCAGGATCAGGCTGTTGCCTAATCTAGATGGGGTAAGCATCTGTGTCTATTTTCCTTTTCCCTGTTTCATTTTCTTATTTTTATAATCTATTTTTATTTAAGAGAGAGAGAGAAGCTGGCAGAAAGAGCAAGTGAATATGGACAGATAGACTCATAAGGACCTCTGGGCACTGCAAACAAACTCCAGCCATGTGCACCACTTTGTTTACCTGGCTTTAGGTGGGTACTGGGTTTTGAACTTGGACCATCAAGCTTTGTAAGCAAGTGCCTTAACCATTGAGCAATCTCATCACTCTACCTTTGTAATTTTATTTGACAAAGATTCAATAAACTTTTATCTTATCAAAAATAACAACTGTGTCTTCAAGGTTATTACTACAGGATAACATACACAAAATAGATTCTACCATCTATAACTGTCAGACTAAACAGCTCAGATCAGGAATACAAAATGTAGTTAATATGAAAGGTGTGAAATTTTTCTAAACTTTTTTTCCTAGCCCAATTCACCAGAACAGTGTAACAGACTAGCAGAAGGTGAGTGTGATCCTGGAATCTTCTGTTTGGTACTGAATCCCTCGCAAAGAATAAATTTCAGGATTGTGTTCTAGACAGCTTTCTCATTGCTACAGAGACAAATCACAATCAAAAATAGCTTGTGGAAGGAATGGGTTCATTTTTGCTTACAGAATCAAGGGGAAGCTCCATGAGGGCAGAGAAAGCTAGGGCATGAATATAAGGTGGACATCATTTCTACCACAGAACTGCAAACAGCTGCAGGAAGGTGTGCCAAACACTGGCAAGGGGAAGCTGACTATAACCCCCATAAGCCAGCCTCCGACAACCCAGATCCAACAAGGTTCCAATTCCAAAATTACCTTCAGCTGTGGATCAAATATTCAGGTCACATTAAGTTTATTGGGGACACCTGAATCAAACCACCACAGATGGGCATTCCTACTATTTGCTGAACATATTTATTATTGTTTCTTTATCATTATTATTATTTGAATATAAAATTTTAAACTGGGAGTTTTATTCTAGAACCAAAAAAATGAGGATGCTTTATACTGTATTTAAGGGAGAAAGTTTATATTTTGGGCAAATTCAGCTGTGGAGAATGGTAGGTGAAATTATAGATTTTGTTATTTTATAAGCTATTTAGATAATTACAGATATTTGACCCCATTAACCTATTTTTTAAAACAACACATATATTTAGATCAAATTACATTACGTTCATACATTAAAATTGTCATTAAAATTATTTATTTAGTTTCCAACACTTAATCAACAAAGGCGGTTCAGATTATTGTCTACGTGAGAAGGTCAGGTGGGATTATAGACATTTTATGTTTTTCACTTGAAGCTTTGAAGAGTATACAAAAACTGATTTACACCTGAATATAAGCAAGTGCTAAAAATAACATCAATGTGTGCTTAATCAGTATGTTTAAGAACCGTTCTAATATCTGTTCATCAGATATTTGGAGCATCAGTTTGATAATCAAAATGCTAATGTGCACAGGCCATTTGAAATCTAGTTGTGCTTGTAATAAACAAATCTTGCGGGCTTATATGTAATCCTGGTGTTTGTATAGGGAAAAAAAAGCTTCTATATTCTATCCTAAAACCAAAGAACTCATCTTCCCCTTGTTTGTATTCCTGTCTCATAAATCCTGCCAAGCAGATGTGTATACTTGTTGTCAGATGTATTTGTCACAGTACAGACTGTCTCTCGCCAGCTTGTCAGCTTGTTGTTAGGCATGATTCATGGTCTTCTGTCAGTCCTGTAGTTTCTTTACAAAGAAGCGAATCTGACTTCCGGGGACTGAATAAAGAAGTCATCAGGGTGGTAATCAGTGATGTACAGAACTCAGCTAGCCCAATGGTTCTTGACGCCTTCCTGACTACCCTTGGGTGAGTCAGTGCTCAAAGCTTGAACAATATAAAAAATAGAAAAAGAAAAAAATGACTTGTATTAGGATTGTATTTAAAAGAAAAAAAAGTGAAATAAATGCACTTTTAATAAAAAGGTTATGCTTTTCTACCATCCTTTCTTATTGTGAAATTAAATCTCCTGGGGTTAACAGAATGCCCAATTACCACATCATAAAACTGCTCCTCGAACAAGATGCATAGCACAGCGATAAATTGAGAATTCTAACTTTCTGTCACTTTGTAAATCTAGTTCAAGCTGAACTCATCAACATAATCTAGTCATTTAATGAGGGTGATTTATATAGAGAAGAAATCATGTCAGCTCCAGAGCCGGGGGTGGGGGGAGGGTAGGATAGAAAGACATGAGGGAAGGATGAAAAACACATCAATTTCTTAATAAGGCAAAATGATCTCAGCATGGACTTCAAGACAGAGTCAGTATTTGGTTGAAAATTACTGATTTTTACTTCAGTTTTTTTTCATGTTCTTTGTAATATCTAAATTATTATTTTACTATTTTTTAAAATACAGACTAATATATTGAGATGGCTAGCTAGCCATCAAGAGGGTTTTCTTCCCATGATTTTTGCCAACAGCCATCAATGGGTCAGTGATAGGAAGCTGGCATTTTATTTCCATTTGTTAGAATGAATATCACCAAAGACACAAAAAAATAACAAGGGTGGGGGAGTTGAAAAAATAAGGGAAAACTTCTACACCACTGGTGGGAATGTAGCAAAGCATGTATGAAAATCTATTTGGAGGTTTATTTTAAAAATGAAAGGACTCGCTGGAGAGATGGCAAAGAAGTTAAAGGTGCTTCTATGGACTGAGGTAGCCAAGTTTGATTCTCCAGAACTCCCCTAAACAGCTAGGAGTGACCATGAACATCTGAACCCAGTCTATGGGCGAGGGTGAAGGTAGAGACCAGACAATCATTGGTGATTGCAGACAGACAGCACCTCCTAGTTGAGGGAGAGACCCTGTTCCAAAGTAATATGGGATATTCTTCTCTTGTCTTTGTGGGCACATGCAAGCAGTACACATATCTGCACCCATAAGTTAATACACTGCACATTAGTACACACCACACATACCACATGACAAACATATTCTACACACACATACATGCACAAAAGTGAAAAATCACATTAGTATGTGATGAAGCAATCCAACTTCTGGATATCGACCTCAAGACTTAAAATCTGGGTGTCACAGATGTTTGCATGCCCATGTACATTGAAACAATATTCAAAACAGTCATAATTCAGAATCAACTTAATGCTTGACAATGGATGAGTAGAGGAGATGGCACACACACACACACACACACACAAACACATACTTCAACATTTGAAAAGGAAGAATTCTCTCATATGCAAAAATATAAATGGAATTGGGGGAAATTATACTCAGGGAAATAGTGGAGAACAGATAAACACATACCAAATGTTCCTATGTCTATGTCAAAACTTAAACAATGGAAGAGAGATAAAAGTGTTCTTTAACAAATGCTAAGTCCTTGTGAGATTATATTAGAAAGGATCTTTAAAAGCCTTAGTTACATAATAGGCATGAGTTTGATTTTTTTTTTCTTTTTGAGATCTACTGGATTCAAGTAAATTAAACTAATAGTTGAATGGCACACATGAGAGAAGCAATTTAGATAAGAATGGTACTATGGTTTGAGTCTGAAACGTTACCTAACAGATAGTTTTGATTAGTTGGTCATCAGTTATTTTGAAGGCTGTGGGCCTTATGAAAGTGGAGCTTGGCTGGAGGCAGGAGATAGTCTTTGGAGAGTATAGCCACGCTTGGCCCTGGTTTAGCACTCTGCCTTCTGTCTACTGCCTGCCACCAGGGATCAGGCCATTCACTCCATTGTCTCAATCATGAGTCAAAATAAACATTTCTTCCATCAAATTATTTCTCTCAGGTATTTTGTCACAGTTATGGCACAAACGTAAGGTGTACTTCAGTTAGATTCCAGTGGAGTATAAGGAGCAGTAGCTACTCTAAGATTTTCAGCTCTCATGACCTTGGGTGTATCAAATACTACTTCAAGGACAAACCATCAGAGGTCTTAGAGTCCTGCAGTGCTTCAGCTCTCTGAAGCTAAGTGGTGAAGAACAACTTGGTTCTCCATAGTTCTAAGGCCATTTTCTGAAAAAAAAAATCCACAGGTGTTGTGTATTAAAATGTAAAATCACACTGATAGTTAAAGAGTCTGTATCTCCCAAAATGGAAAAAAAAATGATATGAGACACAGGTAGAAAATTAGCCTCATTATATTGAATATTTTGTCTTGCATGACATCCATTACAAGAACCCTTATTTGAAAGGATACTTTTGGTTCCTGTCCTGTAAGCCTTCTTCTGAGGGAACTTGACTTTGTCAGATTTTAACCATAATCAAAAGGAAGGAAACAGCAAAATTCTACATGATTTAATAAAATTCTAGGAAAAATTCTGTGATTCTGTATCTCAAAAATTGCTTCATTCAGATTCAACACAATACATGGAAAAAAAGTCAGACCTCAGCTTATTTCCTAAGAGGATATTGAGACCTATACCAAGTTTAGATTAAGACCTGATACGTGCTAAAAGCAAAATGAGTGGAAACCAAGGGCATTGAAACAGACTATGAGAAACTCTATGAAGAAATCCTGAGGGGATACAGCTCACCGGTCGAGAGCTTGCAGAGTATGCTCAAAGCCCTGGGTCCTACCTCCAGAACTGAAAAATCAATCAAATGATCGACCAATCAATAAAACCCACATCTGCTAGGAAAGTAGGACTCAAAATATACTCAGGAAACAAGCAAACACGGGTCTGACAAGCCATTTCAACTCCCATAATTAAAAGGTTTACATAAATTGTTTCAATTTACATATTACAAGTTTGCTTCTGGTAAAAAGTTTTAATAAATTTTAGAAGTAAAATGCAAAACAGAAAACATGAGAGTTCTCATTAGTTTGCTAGTTAGAAAAATCCATTAAAGATGCCTTCTTAGAGTTCCAAATAAAGTGCTTTTGCTTTTCATGTAGATTGCAGCCTGTACAAACCAGACTTCAATTCTACCTAAAACTTTCCCACTTCTTTGGGTATCAATCTTCAGACTGTGAAGCCAAATTCTTCAAGGGACAAAAGAAGACCAAGTGATAAGGATGCGTGGCAGGGGATTTTGAAGAAAGGACAGATGTGAGGCTTGAGAGCCGCTTCTTCCTCCCTACATCAGACCTGGCTTTCTTGATGTATTTCTGGATTTCAGTTTAGGGGTCTGGCTGGGACTTGAAAAAAAAGATAGAAAGACGGATGGGAAAACGTGATGAAAGCAGTCCTCTACACTTTTTATTCTCCCTTGTGACAAGAAGGGGAAATATTTCAGAATTGAGAGCAGAAGGATCAGAAGTATGATTATTTTATTTTGCTTCCCCCACCCCTTTCACTGGTATTTTGACTCCAACAGAGACATATTCTTAAAGCTTACTGAAAATTAGTGAAAAAAACTAACCCAGCTATGGTGTTTACTGAAGTACTTATAAGTAGTGATGTATTTTCATGGCCATGTTCAATTCTCTCCAAAAAATGAATTTTCCACTACATATATAAAAAGAATGCCTAGAAGATATTTTCATGTGGTTTTAACTTTGTAGGAAATGTACATATCTAATATGGTTTCTCTCTTTTTAAAATCTTTTCACATTAATTTCATTTTACCTAAGATAGTATACTTTCAAGATGTTAATTCATTGATACTCAAACTAATATCTTCAATCTTTAAGTATTATGCTATACACTTCTCACACTAAAAATACATCTTAAATAGACATACTGCATTGACTACAGATGTAGGGTGAATTTTAAGCATAGTTACTCTTCTTTTTTAAAAAAATATTTTATTTATTCATTTTCAAGCAGAGAAATACAGAGAGAGAAAGAGAGAGAGAGAGAGAGAGAGAGAGAGAGAGAGAGAGAGAGAGAGAGAGAGAGAGAGCACCAGGGCCACCACCTTGTGGGTCTGGCTTATGTGGGTCCTGGGGAATTGAACCTGGGGCCTTAGGCACTGGAGGCAAGTGCCTTAACCGCTAAGCCATCTCTCCAGCCCTGTTACTCTTCCTTTGATTGTCTCATTATTGCAGCCTATCAGAAAGTCAGAAAAACAGAGGAAAAGTGCTGGAAAGGTAAATTTGCCACAATGGAAAGACACGGCCAGGATGGGCATGTGCGTCCATAAGGAAGTGCTTCACCTGCACTACCCTTAAGACTCCCACCAATCAATAATCCATGTTCTTTGTCATATTTAGAGTGAAAATATAACTATGACTCATTGGGTTAACATTGACAAAAATCAGTATTGTTGATAAAATATCATTGTCATTTCAATTATACAAAGGACCGGGCTTGTAATTTTTCATTGACTAAAGATTATTTTAATCAAGATTGAAAATCCATCTTTAAAAATCATGTTTCCTGATTTGAGTAGACTGTTGACATATGTGTCTTTCACATGTATAGACACAATCACGAGGAATATTACTTGAAGGACTGACACATTGATTCATCTATCAATATCTTCTATTTATTAGTGATGATTTTGTCCCTTATGCCTGATGTCCATGGTTAAGTTAATGACAGGAAAAAAATGAATTGTATAATATTGAATTTGTTTTTAATTTTTTGATTCACAAAAACCTCAATGTATAGTAACATAGAAATTAACAATATTCAATATCTACTATGATCAACTCCAGGTAGACAGTAGTTATATATGTTTATTGTTGCCCTTTGCTGGGGGTCTAAATTATTCCTGAGCAATTAGAAAACAATCTTAAATGAATTGAGTTCACTTAATCATATACAATATTACTTACCCTTTTATCTAATATTTAAAAAGATAAACCAGTATATGCAATTTAATATAATTCCTTTAATGAAAAACTTAGCTACCATAGAATTAGTGAATAAATGTCTTTATTTTATACATACACATCTCCAAGAATGCCCCAATGATTCCTATTTAATCTGGACAGATTGTATAAAATCTCCAAAACAACATCTCCATTATATGACATACTTAAATTGTCCTTATGCTAGTTTTGTTAATATTTCCATTCTCTAAAGTAATTCCTAATGTGTCCCTTGGCAAGCAATAGCATTATTATCTTGAACACCAAAGAAACAACAATGAACTTTATAGGCCCTTGGAATTCTGGGGGTAGGATCTACTGGGCTATATTTTTTTTGGAGGTCCTCTAGAGGAGAGAATAATTCCTGTAAGTAGACCAGGATTTATGAATTCCTGCTTAGATGATGAATGTGTATTTGTTTTAGCAGTTTAAAGAAGAAAAAACAAACATTAGTTCCAAGCAGTCCACATAGTGCAGACATTGAAGAAAGGTTTTGCTGAGATGGAGTAGCAATAACATCGCTTTAGTATTCTCTCAGTTATTATCTTTCCATATTATTCAACTCTGAAAGTTGACATCTTCATTTACAACTAAAATAATCCTTCAGAGAAAACTAGATTAGTATACTTTCAACTTTGAGTCACCTGAATGAAAAAAAAAATCCCTATGGCCAAGAAAATCTCTTTTGAAATTAAAATTTCAACGTGTTTTTAGCAATTATTTCTTATTGTCAGGACAAAACACCCTATGAGAAGTAGCTTATGAGAGGTAAAGGTTTGTTTCAGCTTGCAGGTTGGAGGGAAAGTTTCTTCATGGCAATGAAAGCATGGCAGAGCAGACAGCTAAAAGTCATATCTTGTCATATAAACTGGAAAAAAAAAGTGTGAGCTATCACTGGCCAGGATGTGTTGGACAATAAATCCCAAAGTCAGTTCCCAGCAAAACCACCCTCTAAAGGCTCCAACGACCAAAGGCTCCACCAGCTAGGGATCCTATATGAGGCTTAATAATGAACGCATGAGGCTATGGGGCACCTTTTACATTTCAACAACCTTAATCTGTAGGCAATCCCAATCTATAACCAGGTTTGAGCATCAAGGCACTAGAGGATTATTTTCCAATGTGTTGTCCCTGGATCCACTAGTGCCACCCAAAAGCTTATAAGATTTGCAAAGTCTCGGATCTGGGTTAAGACTTCTTGACTCAAAGAATCTGGGAGTGTTTCTTCCCTTCAGTGACAATTCCTTCAGATAATCTGATATCCTCAAAGTTTGAGAGGCACTCTCTCCATTCTATGCACTGTCAAAATGATATCAACTGAAACCTGTAGAGATAAAAATCAAAGGGTTTCAATTTTGTAAAGTGAAATTTTAGTGTTTACAGAATGAATAATGATCTCTAGATATAAAACCTTTACCACCGCCACCATCAAAAAATCACAGACATCAGTGTACTCACTTCTTACTGAAGACGTGACAACACAAAAGCCTCCGTGGTGGAGAACTCCCAAGGAGGATTCCCTCTCAGAGGAGTTCCACTGGAAAGCACTTATAGGCAGTCTCTTTACTACAGAAGCTGTCGCTGAAGGGAAAATAGGCTGCTATTTATAGTTATGTGTATAATTCATTAACCTTTGGAAACTCATCATAATGGCAGCATCTGGTGTCAATGAACCTTTACGGCAGGATGAACCACCTTGCTGCTGAGCTTCTCAGGAGGATCCTAGGATGTGATTGAAAGGTTCCTGTAATGAATCTCAAATGCCTTTCTACCTCTGCTAACCGATAGTGCAGAGGGCTTATATTGAAAGGTTGGCTAAGGCAAATAAGTTTGGGCCTTTAGCAACTAAAAAGCTATTTCCATTCATACATAAAATTGTAATAATACTTGTTGGAAATGTCAAATCTTATTATATTAAGTCATTTCAAAAGGAATCCCTGTGTCACAAATATTTTGCACTTTCAGTGCTCATAGTCAGATTGGCATTTTTCTATTTTATTAGCATATTCACTTAAGAAACAAGTATTTATAAAGTACCTAAAGTTTGCAAGAGATTTTGTGACACAAAGAACAATCAGGTCAAGGTCTTCATGGACTCAGAATGTTATAGTCCGAGAGGTCTCATACATACATGCAGTCACGGGCTTGCACAATATTGATGGTTCACAGGATGGAAGTACTCATTTCATCTGGTAACTTTAAGAGAATTATTAAGTATGGAAAGAGTTTCTTTGAATTTTGATAATACAAAAATATAGATAAATGATAAAAAGTTAGAAAGGGGGATACCTAGAAAAGATGATCAGAGAATAGTCAAAAACAAAAATTCGATTTATAAAAAGTACCTGGGTTTATCCACTGAAAGGCTTAATGGCTTGGTGGAAGGATTTATCCATTATTCTCTATTTTGTGTGTGTATGTAGCATGCTGCGGTATGTGCATGTATGTGCTGATGCATGTGGCTTGTGCATAGACATTCAGAGGGTGTCCTTTATCACTTTTTCACCTCATTCACCGATACCCTGAGAAAACATCTCACTGAACGTGAACCTCCTGCTAGGTTAAACTGGTTGATCCCCTGTCCCAAAAAAAAAACCTGTCCCTCCCCACAGCACTGGACTTTCCTCTGTGTGAGCATGGAAGCTTCTTATTTGAGTGCTGAGAACTGAGCCCAGGTCCTTGGGCCTGAGCCCCAAGTGCCTTTGCCCACTGAGCCATTCCCCTGGCCCTGCTGCTTCATTCTCTATATGTTTTTGCACCAGGTATTCTGATCAAAATCATAATTAAAATGGAGTAGAATTCTAATTAGCAAGGAATGAGAAATCAAATAATGAAAAATCACTTAAGGAAATCGGAAGGTAAAAGGGAACAAGAATGTGGGTAATCATGGATTGGACACTCACAGTTGATACGAGAGAAGCATTAACAAGACTATAAGATGATGTTGGAGAGTCACCATGACCTGGGAGCTGAGGGATGCTGCTGCAGGCATCACAGCAAAGCACTATTGGAGGCAAGGCAGTGAGGAGCTTTGTACAATGAATTTGAAGTGCCGGTGGACAACAGCGCTCATGGACATGTGAAAACCGATGGGATCATGAACATTGTTGAGATTTCATTTTCAGGATGGTCATTATTGAGTTTATGAATTTGCCAAAGTGCTAAAGACAGATGCTTCTATTTTTAAAAACACAAAAGAATATGTGGCCACAAATGAGAATGATAAAAGTCAGCCAAACGATAGGGAAGAATATAGGTGAATCCAGGTAAATGCAGCCATGTGACAGATGGATTCCAGTATCAAGGAGACAGCAAACAGAAAAAAAAAATACTTAAGAAAGGATCAGAAGGAGTTAGGGCACAAGAAGATCATTGGATTTCTGAAGTCATTAATAGACTTCAAAAACTTTTTTCATAGAGTAGTGAAGCCAGGAGACATGATAGAAAGGGAAGGTATGTGTAGCTAAAAGAGGGGGAAAAGAATAGACTTTTTAAAAGTTTGGTTGGAAAAGATGAAAAAAGATAAAAGACAAAGCTGTTTTCTACAGAAACTCTGTAGAATAGAGTATGTCTTTGGTTTGATTTGTTAGTTTTCTTTGTTGTATCAATAATAAAGATTTTAAAAACTTTTAATACTAGGCTTTTCAGGATATACTTGATAAGAGAAATTTATATGAAATTCATAAAGATTAAAATGCAGCTTAATGCAGTAACTGGTGTTAAACTGGATGCAGAAGTGAAGACAGACAAACAATAAGAAAGGACATTATTGGATATACTGACAAAATTAGAATAAATTTGTGTATTAGATAAGCATTGCATTAATTTTCCACTTATTTGAAATGATAAACATGTTATAAGATAATGTCCTTATTTTTAAAAAAAAAATCCCTGAAGTATTTATTGGGAAAGGATCATCATATCAGTAATTTGATGAAAAATGTTTTTATTTTAGTATGTGTATTACATATCTTTTACATGTTTCCCATATTTATCTTACTTGATCAGAAATTAGAAAGCAAGTATCATAAATATTTATATTACAGAAGGAATGAGTGAAGAATATATACAAAATGTATCATTTTAGTCTTTTATTCTTGAACTTATAGCAAATTTAAAATCTTTTCCAAATAAAAACATAAAATTATAAAAGTAAGCAAACTTCTTTATATTAATTATCAAGGCCAAACTGGTGAACATACTCCTTGTGTACCTACAGAATTTGCTTCTCCAATAAATAATTTAAATATATTCTTCTTCTATTGACTCAACCAATGGAAAAAAAAATCTCTTGAACAGCATATGCTGGTGATAGAAAACATAATACTAGTTTATTTCAACGTGGTTTGCTTTTTTAATGTGTTTCATAACTCACAAATTGACATCCATCATATTGAGCAATACATATGAGGATATTTTAGTAATTAATAGCAGTTATTGTAGTACCACAAAGGAATCACTTTCTTGTCAGCAATCTTGTTACCATAAGCATAACTAAACATCAATTATCTTAGTGTTCCTTATAGATTATAGCACACTAAGCCACAAATGCAAAGAATGTAGGCATAATGTACATAATGTTGTTTAATCCTCAATGAGAAAATAAAAGACAAGCATTGGAGAGGAAGCAAAGAAGTATAGCCAATATAAATAAACGATCTGATGAATCAGTTAATATTGGATGCAAATTCAGATATCACCACAGCTACAAAGTAGCAGCCCACGAGTGCCCACACAGAAGTTCATGTGATGTCTGCAGATACTCAGCAGCACACAGTTCAGCTGCTCCGTGGAAAGTGATGGAGGCCCTAGAGAAATCGCAAGGAAAAATGAAATTTCTTGTTGTGACAAGCCCTTCTAACCCCAATAATTGTTTGGTGGGATGCAACTACATATACTTAATTCTATGTTTAAAAATAGTTTACATTAGTAGAGGCAATGTATTTTTCACAAGTATGAAGACACTATCAATTTTCAATGAATAGAAAAGTGGGTGGATATATTGTGACCAAATTTAATATAATTTTGAAGATGAGAAAAATATAAAGGTCTTGTATCTATTATTAAAACCATGCTTTTCTAATTTCCATAAACTTCTTTTCTTTCTTAGTCTCTCTATATATGTTAATCTTAAAGCCCAAAATCTTGTAATATTTTTGGTTTCCTTTACATGCTAGGTTCAGTTAAGGAAATTTCTGTAAGAATTTTGAAATATCCATTTTTGTATGAGATAGAGTAAGCAAGTTAATATATTTTCATAGTT
>PVHP010000384.1:0-13614 GCA_004024765.1 Zapus hudsonius | reverse complement strand
TAGTTTTCCTGAGGTGATAAATTATTTTAGACCAAGTATGGTGTTTTAATAAAAATAACAGAATTCTTATAATGTTTTAAGACCATAAAATATTAAATTTTATTAAAATTGTTTGTTATGTTATCAAAAATTTGTCTAAATCATTTTCTTGCCATGATGTTTGGAAGGCTTCTATTTTTACTTAAAACTTGGTCAATATTCAGCTCATATTGTTTCTACAGTCTAGGTTTCTATTTGAAGGCAGTTTTCTGAAAATAAAACAACATTTTGGAAAATATTTACTCTAAGTAAAAAATTATGAATTATTTGTTCCTGCTTATGTTTATATATCGTTTTATGCAGTATTCCTATCTTAATACAATATGTAAGAATTTACATTGTTGCTTAATGCATGTTTTTCTTTTCTTAAGAATGAGGATTTCTTTACTCAATCACTCTTCTCTGAAGAGACATCAACCTACTTGGCTTTTGTCCTTTTCCATAGATCCCTTCATACTTTTGCTACTAAAGGTTGAGATAGAGCTTCTGAAGTCATATTGTTGAAATAATTAAATACATATGTGTTTATTTTGCAGGTGATGCTACATTATAATCAATAGTGATATAACATTGTGTATTGCTATTTTAATAAAAAAAAAGAAAAAGGAACAAGAACAGGTCTGCTGGTCTCATGCTGCAAGGAGTGCAGAGCAGAGCAGAGCATGCTCCTGCTATCGACCCCAAGGCGCACAGCCTGGGCTTGGAAGAGGCACCGATTCCTGCGGTGGGTGGAAGTGTGTCCAGCCTGCTCACGGGTCTCAGACCACTCCGGACCAGACCGCTCTGTGTCACAGCTCTGTGGGTGGCTGCTGGGGCTGGCCAGGTATGCTGCTGGCCCACTAGCACCTGGGCGCAGGCATGCTCCATGGCGGAAGCATGGAGGGGACAGCAGGGAGGAAGCTGGCATGCTCTGAGCAGCAGCAGCTCCGATGGCTGTGGCATCAGGGGAACCAAAACTGGGCACCCATGGAGGCATGTCAGTGGGCCTGAGAGCCCACAGAAGTGTTATAGCTCTGTGTGTGAGTTCAGCTCATCTCTCCAAAGAGAATAACAGGCATAGACTCAGGGGGAAAAGCATGACAAGTTATCCCATGACAAAATCCCATGATAAGAAATCCCATTTTATTCTAGCAGCATCGTGGGATAAATAGAAATTGAGGAAGAGGGAGGGAAAGAAATGGGCAACGGAGATTGGCAGAAATCAGCAACCTGTGAATACCTGCTTTGCATGTGGACGTGAGCTTGGTGTCAGATGGTGGGGGTAGAGGAACTGCCACCTTCTAGGCACAGCTGGGGTGCGAACCTGGGTCTATGTGGCATGTTTTTTTGGGGGGTTGGGAGTCTCAGAGTTGAGGGTGGAAATAGAGAAACACCTACCGGGGTTAGCCACTGGGGTTTCTGACCTATTCTTCAACACCCTCTTAACCCTTTGTCCTCCATGCCCTCCTTAAACAATACCCTCCAAGACTAGTCATCCTAGAGTCTGTCATCTAGCCTCTGCTAGACTCCAGCATACTCAGTGGGATGCTAAATTTCATAAATGCTCTATCTTTTAGGCAAAATGGTTGTGTCTACATATAATTTGAACATACCTTTCCCTATGTGTATATAAGCCATCTTTACATTACTTACTATACCTCAGATAAATGCTGCTTGAACCAAACCAATTTTTGGATTCACCACTTGTTTTAGTTCCATTTGAGTTACATAGACTTAAACTATGCACCTGCATGGTGGTCATGTGGGCAGGTGACTCCACACAATAATCTCAATGAATGGACTGAATTGTGAATTACTCAATAGTATGTAGAAGTGTCACAAGCATTTAAAATCCCTTACTATATTCTGCCCATTTAAAGGGAAGCAATAAAAGTAATAATTGCATAATTAAATTGAAAATATTGAGAATTAAAATATTTTATTTTATAGAATAGTTTAAATGTATGCATCCTTGCTCTGTCTTGGTGAATTGACATAATTATAAAATTTGAAATTTTTTCAATGCCGTTCTCTTTGCTCTCTCTAATCAATATTTCTGGGAGTTGGTATATGTGAGGTATCTGCTAATGTCACTCACACCTCCACATTCCATCATCATCTCATCTTCTCC
Organism: Zapus hudsonius; assembly: GCA_004024765.1. Classification (NCBI taxonomy): domain Eukaryota; kingdom Metazoa; phylum Chordata; class Mammalia; order Rodentia; family Dipodidae; genus Zapus; species Zapus hudsonius. Next base: position 11,465 of record PVHP010000384.1, on the reverse strand, counting down.
CCTCCTTATTTTGATGATCTCACCTTCATTCAGTTCCTATGGCTGTTTCTCACCACACCATCCACATGGTCATCGGTGGTTTCTTCTATGATTTGATTTACTATTGGCTGTTATCTACTTGAAATTCAATTGTGCAGTTAGCACTTTCATTTCTTTGTAACAGTATCATCTTTTGTAGAATATTTTCATTTTAATTTATCTAATTTAGTAAAGTGTTACATGTGTGTGTTTCATTGTGAGACAAAGAAGTAACATAAATTTTATACTTTGCTGCTTATGTGTGAATGAAAAAATATGCCCATTGACAAATTACTGTCAGACATTGTAAAAAGCGAGATACCGGTCACTCATCATAAAACATAGCTATTTCTTCTGGACTGACAAAATTGTTTGGACAGAAGTTTGTACCTTTTGCTGTTAGTCACAGTTAACAACCTGTGGTAATGGAAGCTCATACATGTGGGATGCATCCTCAGAAAACTTAGTGTTTTAAACATTTGGAATGAATTATTCATATTACTGTCTCAATGGAGTGAAATAGTTTTCATTGACTGCCCTTCACACCTTTTTCTGTATGTTATCACTTTTATATTTGACCAATTGTTTCCAATAACAAACTATTCTTTTACCACCAGCCACCTCTGAAGCCTGTTTTTTATCAGCTTATATAAGCATTGATTCAAATGCCTGACTTGGATTTCAATATGATGATTAAATTTTCAAATTATATTCCACAGGGGCTCCCATTCCATACAGACTGGGAGCAGTCTCATTTATTTTGAAGGGATTGTGCATAGTGAAGTGATTCTTAAAACATTTACATATAATGTTATAGGACAAATGATTTAATGGTAAGTTTATGATAATCGAATATTAAGTACTGAATAATATATTCATCTCTAAATAGTTAAGATTGAATCACAGATTCAAATGCACTATACATTTGCACAATTCTACCTCATTAATTCATAACATAAGATATCTTATTGTTGAATTTGTAGGATGGTCTAATAGTTTGGCCAAAGAATTAAATACTGAATACAAGTTACTTATTAACCTTAAATTCTTATTTGTGATTTACTTTAAATATTGTTCATGATTTTCTTAGTATCAAAGCCTCACATAGGTCATAACAGCATTTAAAGAAAAATTTTCTGGAACATATATATTTCATTCCAAGAAAACTTCAGTTCCTTAAGCATGTTTTTATCATATAATTAATAGTATTTATTATTATTGGATGGTATTTCTGAATATTGACACCCAAGGTCGCCCTATAGTGTCCACTAGCACATGCCATCATGTGCCCTCACACCCACCCATGCCCATTTCCACCTGGGTGCCACCATGCACAGGTACTCATAAAACTAAAAATTCATAATGTAATATAAACTCTCTAGTTGATCCAGGTAAGTTCCTGTATATATAATTTGAATAGTATATATAAAAATAACATAATTTTACAGCAATCCTATTAAAACTGTATAATATTCTATTTATTATTAAATTTTGATACCATGTTTTTTCATATTATATATGAGTAAAATGCTATATCACTTAAGAAAATAAGATACTTTATTACCTAATAATCATTTTTTAAACACAGCAATTGCTGAATAACGTATACTAAATTTTATAGTCATTATGGTTTTCTATGGCTATTTCAACTCTACATAAAAATTAAGATACCAATTGTTTGAAGATTTTTATGAGCTATAATCAATATTTAACAAATGTAAAATGTTGGTATTGTTTTTCTGCAAATAAAACAGAGCTATAAATGGGTTTATAACCCATAGTTCTGTGACCAGTTTCTGTCTGGGAGCATGAAATGACACAGTGTTCTGAGTGTTCTGTGTAGTTGGACTCTCCTTATAACCACATATGTTCATATATAAGCAGGATCTGTGTGGCTTTAAGATTTTGTGTCACTGAAACATGCGATTTTTCTAATATTTACTTTTTAGGTTGTTTTTAAAATAAATTCTCAGATTTTGTTTTTATGTATTGCAAAATGCTGCCCAGGGTAGGAAGTGTTGAAAAACTGAACAATGGAATAACAATATCATTGATAAGCAGGCTCTTCCCATAGTGGTACTCACACAGCTATTATCCTTTCTGAGAAAAAAAAAAGTTACATGTTCTAATTGCCAAGGGAATGAGTCATTTGTTTAACATCTTTACTTTTTTTCACAATTATTTTGAAATCCAATCTGTAACATATCCTTCAGTGTAATAAGAGATTATGAATGGCAGATAATCTCAAATGTTACTTTAAGGAAACCTGCAAACATAATTTCATTTTACCCTAGCATGAAATTCTGTAGTTGCCTCCTGGGGAGAATTCAAAATTTTGTGTTGAATGAAAGGGTGCAAGTCTTTTCAACGGTGTTCACTATTTATGTATACTTAGGTGGGTGTCTGCCTAGCTATGTGGACTGTTCTTCAATGTACAAATGACAGAAGTTTTTGATATTTAGTCATTACATTTTGCTGGAGTCTTTTTGAAGGGAGTAGATTTAAACTCACAGCAGTAAAACATCCATCTCCTCTCTGATTGCTTTGTTCTTCTATAATATACTTCACCACAGTGTGAGGTGGGAGGGGGAGGAAGATGGATGTGTGAAGTTGATATGTAAGTACAAGAAAAAGTCAATGGATAAAATAATATGGATAGAAACTAGTTGGAAAATGATAGCATTTCTTTGGAAAATTGTTCTGAGCTAGTTAAAAAAAATTACTTTGTGAAGTTGCTGAGCTGCCTCTGTCCTTCTTTGGAGGGTAACTATCTTTCATTTTTGATTTAATTGTTCAGAACATAGCAGTGTGATAAAAGTTTTTTATGGAAATTTCTCACAGCAACACAATCAATCATATTTCCGACTCGTATGCTGTCTTGAGCCCCTGAGCCTCAAAGACTTTTTTTTTTCTGAGAAGCTTACTTGTTAAATTAGCACTGATCAAAGGCTAAAACATTTATCATGCTTATTAGTGAATAAACCTAGCAGCAGGTATCCCAAGTGAGGAAGCAAATCCTCATTTCCTGCAAGAATGAATTGGAAATTATCCAAACTGCTTGCAAACATTTTTCAGGAGTGACGAATTGTCAAAAAGAAAGCAGCTGCAATATGTGGCAGCAAGGAGGGTTAGCGGGAGAAAGAAAGACCATCCTTCGCAGGTAACTCCAAACTAGCCCACGGGGATGCTCTGCATTTTGATTTACGCTAATTGCCTTTGAAATCCTACATCAGCTGACCTTACCAGTGAGCTGTAGACTCACATCCCAAATAAGACAGTTAAGAAATCACAGGTTCTTCTCATTTTGCTGATTTCCTACTTCTTATCATTATTGCGACTAGAATACAAACTGACAAGTTCCAAAATTGATAGACTATTGTTTCCATTTACTGGAAAATGATTCTCAGTACTGGTTTCACAGGAGCAGTGGGTTCATTAGCATAATTTAATCAGTTGTCTGATGTAACAATAGAGAGATACTTGGGCTGAAAATCCCTTTTTCCAGTTTTAAACTTTTTATATAAAATTAAGAATATTAAAATCTTTGGCACAGTTGGTTGTTATATCACATTGAATGTAAGTTAGAACTTAAACTATAACCATAAATAAATTAAAAATAAAGTAATAGTCAATTAATATGATAAATCAATAATAAAAGTATAGATAGATAGATAGATGTGTGTGTGTGTGTGTGTGTGTGTGTGTGTGTGTGTGTGTGTGTGTGTGTGTGTGTGTTTCAAGCTTGGATGACTTTGAAGTTCAGGGTCATTTCTTTTGTTTCAGAACTGGGAGTGCTGCCCCTTGCATTCCTTTGTCCCTGATCCTGGGAGAACCTCTGTGGTACTTTTGAAGACTTCTGAACAAGAAATATATCCTTGGGAGGGACAGTGAATTGGATTTTGTATGTATTTCTTGCAATTGTTCCTGAAGAGATTTCATCCATTGTGAACATTCTGGGTCAGATATGCATGATAGTATTGGTTAATATTTGAAAAAAAATAAGTGTGTTGGGGCAAAGTTTTCTTTTGAGAAAGAGAGATTGAACAAGTGCAAAGTGATCTAACATTATTCATGTGTGTTTCAGTGAAGTTCAATGAAAAGGCAGGCTGTTGTCTCCTATACTCTTTTACTCCAAAGAAATGATCTCCTTCTCCTTGGATTAGTAATAGTCATGCCATTTACAGAAGGCAAATGCTTCATCTCACTTCCCTGTGAAAATCCAATCAGAAGTTTCTGTTCACTTCAGATTCTCCAGTCTTTTTTCAGTTTGGCTTTATACTGAAAAGACTGAAGGTCTCTTTTTGGTTGGCTAAAATTGCATTCACAGTATTGACACTAGCTGGAGTAAAAGGGAGTTAGAAAGTAAGTCCTGGTCTGGTTTAGAAAATTCTATATCTCTCACAATGTAAATAGGGTTTCATGGTTCATAGCTTATAAAAAATATCCTGAATTATATCTTAGTTTGCATGTCAAACTGTAGGCTACCTATTTTCTCCCTGAGTTTTGGATTTGGGTCCTAAAGAGGATTTTCTATTTAGTACTTATTCTATAAGCAGAGGACCCTTAGCCCTTATTAGAGACTTGGCCATGCAAGCCAGTATCTCTTAGGTTCACCGTTTCCTCTGTATCTATTCTGCTGCCTCTAATCTAGAGTCTCCCAACTGCCTACTGGGCTTACTATTTATTGCACTTTTTAATTATTCATTGTATCTAAAATTTCTCCCCAGGGAAAAAATGTTATGTATTTTAAAATTGAGGAACATTAAAGGGTTTTCTCTTACAATGGTTGAAGGATCACCTCTGTGTTCTCATGTTTTATAGTATATTTTGAGAAAGGGTCTTGTGTAGTTGAGGCTGGCCTTGAACACTGTATAGCTAAGGCTACCTATGAAATTCCCAAGTGCTGTGAGTATAGTTGATACCATCAAGCCAGTTTCTATATCCCTTTCTTTATCCTAATTTTAAGTACTCTACTTCAGCCTAATTGCTTTTCTCTTTCACATCACTTGGATTATTCAGCAAGTAACTGGCCTTTTACTGTATCTGTGCACTAGATTCCTTATTCTTCAATGTGCTTCCACCACCTTTTTAGGTTTCTCTAACCTTTAGAATAAACCATTTGCCCAATATGAGGAGTCCTCCTTAATGGCAATGAGCCATAATTTTGCTGACAGTAATACCCTCTTATCTTTGAAAATATTTGGTTAATGTAAATACTTTTAATTTATCACTTGAGATTTTATTCTCTATGATTTAAATAAATACTACTTAACATTAGGGATTCTAGTTATGTTGTGTTGCAGTCAGCTTCCTGTTTCTTGACAAACACCAGAACAAAAACAGTTTATAGAAGGAAAGGGTTTATTTCAGACTTACAAATTCCAGGGGAAACCATCAATGGTAGAATACAATGAGTTATTTTCATAGGACACAGCAGAGAGATATCACCAAACAGCCAAAAAATACAAAACAGCATAAATAGCCTGAGCTCTAAACTATCCTCTACACCTTAGGGCTGGACTCAAGTTCTGACTCCAATACCATAGGCCTGGACTCCAAGATCTGGCCTCGGTGACATACCACTTGCCCCGTAGGGCTTTTCCCCAGTAGGGCTTCTCCTACTGGAGACTCCCTTTCAAGCTTGAGTCTACGGAGCCGCACAGTTAAACCACAATATTCTTTTCCTGTTTCTGTTCCCACGAATTCAAGAGAATCTCACAATGGAAATTGCATTCAGTCCAACTTCCAAGATACCCATAAACTTTACCAACTTTTTATTGTTACAAAGCATTCTTCCTTTAAGTCACTCCCTTGTAAGAGTTTACATTCTTACTGAGCACTTCCTGGGTGGATTTTACCCTCAGGTATCTTTTCCATTATCACAATGAAAAACAACCAGCCCACCCTTAATGATGGCAATCTGCTTAACAATTGCAGTTTCAGCAACCTAAAGCCAGTTTCTGTGCCAATAAATTTAAATTGCTTAATTTTTTATGTGATAAACCATACATCCTTCATACCAATCTTTTCTATACCTTCCACCAAGCAAGACCATTATTTTTTAATTTTTTAATTAAAAATTAATTTTTAATTTATTTTATTTTATTTATTAATTTAATTTTTTAATTTAACCTTGATCAAACTTTCTGGCAATGGACAGAAGAACACAGCCAGCTTTTACAGCAGTAGCTCATTTCAACAAAGTTCTCTGCTTCCCCTTTGAAAGTTCATAAATCAAGCCTTCATAGTCCACAAGTCTCTCTGCATTTAAAATTTTCAAACTCTCACCAAAATAATTCATAAAATTTTGCTTATGACACTGTGAAACTTCTCCAGTTCCACATACCAAGTTTTTCCATATTCCTCCAGCACACAACTTTCAACAAACCTCCAAGAGACTCCAGTTTCCAAATTGATATCAACTTGGAATCAAATATCCAGAACACATGAATTTATAGGATAACATAAATAAAACTACCACATTCTATGGGTGGCACCCATAAACTCATTGTGACAGTTCAGACAAGCTTCATCTACCTCCTCCCCTTGAGTGACAGGTGTCTCTAGCCAGAGCACAAACCTAGATGCAAAGGCTGGTCAGGTAAAGATCAATCAGCTATCTCTCTGACTTACCTAGTAGAAGTTTTAAAAAGCTTCTGTAGGGAAAAAAAAAAAAAAAAAAAAAAAACACTCAGTCTCTCATTTTCTTCCACATGGCATCCTAGAAGGAGAACTTTCATTTTAAGACCTTCCCACATGAACTTTTTCTCATGATGGGAGCTCTCTATTATCTTTCTCTTTCCTGCCTGTTTAGTTAAACTGCATAAATTTTGACTAAAACCTCTCCACGGGTTCTCCCCACACTGGTGGCTAGAGAACTCTGTAACTCCCCATGTTCACTTAAATGAAGTCTTTCACTATATCTTAATATCTGGTTGTCAATGATTTTAATTCTTTAACTTTGTAGACAAGAATTCTGGTACTCCTTAAATTTTGAGGTAAATTGCAATTTTTGCTAGGCATTATCTAAATTCTAGTCCTCAGCTCACCCGGTTACATCATGACTGTTCCTCATGTAAAATGAAAAGTCTTAATAGTTTTTATCATTACTGTTCACATATTCCCATAGTCCAAGGTTTCTTAACTATTAGCTATAAAACAAAACAAAACAAGCAAAATAAATAAATGAAAGCAGAAACGCTAAGAATTAACACTTACAATGCAAAAGAAGCCCATGGCCATTGCAAAGAAAAAGGAAACCAATACAAGTTTACTCAGGGAAATTTGCAGAAGAGGGGGCGGAAAGAATGTAAGAGTCATGGGAGGGAGAATAATTAATGCATAAAAGGTAATGTCATCATGGATTCAATGGCTTTATCTAAGAACCTATGATACTGAGCATATTGTGTTAATATATGAAATTTTAAGGCAATAAAAAAGTTAAAAAAAATTTAAAAAAAAATAAATAAAAACAAACAGGGCAAAAATCAAGTTTCAGAGTTCCAAGTCTAACATCTATAATCAGTGTTAAAATCCAGATTTCTAATTCCACCCCTGCAACTGTACTGCTCAAAGTTTGGTGAATAATGCATCCAAAATCAGCAGCTCTCCTTGGTGGGTATCTCACAGCCCTGGCATTTCAAAAAATCCTAGGTCTCTACTGTAAATCACTGTTAATCCTCATGGTTCCATTGTTAATCTTTGCAGAGACATCATACAACCTTGTCTCACATTACCTTTGGCCATTTCCAAAACCCAAACTGCTTTGCAAATCCAATGACCTTCTCTTTTCTTCATTTGTTATACTCCATAATACCAGGTGGAATACTAATTTGTTAAATCCTGGAGGAAATAAAGCCAATTTAGAGGAGCAAGACATTTCTTCAGCATCCAGGTCCTTGCCTTTAAAAGATTCCATATTCTTCCTGCTGTCCCAATGCAAATCAGCTGGCCCAGTCTCAGTAGTTCTTATCTCTGAACCTGCAGCAGTTGCCTTCTGTGTCAAATCTCTCCTCTCACAACAGTCCATGTCTATGCATACCTGCACCAGTTCTCAGGACACAGACCAGAAAACCACACCGATCCTCTCACACAGTCTTCTTCCAGCCCAGTCCCTACAACATTCTGTCTTCTCCTCATAAAACCTCACAGTTCATAGTTCTTATTACATTCAGATCTTTCAACTCTGACAAAAAATAATCTAACAAACTCAGCCTTAGACCAAGGTTGCAAATCCTTCCTCATTTTGTCCACAAATCAATTTTCAAAAGCCCAAGAGCCACAAAGGTTTCTAGTAGCAAAAACCCTACTCTTAGTACCAATTTTACTTTTAAAAATTAGCTTTTCATTGCTGGCACAAAGCACCCAGTTAAAAGCAGCTTGTGGGAGGAAAGGGTTTGTTTTATCTTACAGACTGGGAGAGATCACATTATGGCAGAGGAAAACTTGGTATGAGAAGACCCTGGACATCACCCCCTGGCAATGTTAGGTGGACAACAACCGCAGGAGAGTGTGCTGAACACCCATAAGTCTACCCTATCCAGAAGGCTCCAGTTTGCACATTTCCACCAGCTGGGGACTTAGCATGCAGAACACATGAGTTCACGGGAGCAGCTAATTCAAACCTCTGCATGCTGACAAAATTAGACAAATTTTGCTGAATTTTTAGTGCTTTATCATCCTTCAAATTACCAACGTTCTAGCTGTGCCATACATAAAGACATCCACATTTATTAATAACTATGAATGTTTTTAATGCCATGAATTTAATGGACTTAGACTTATTCTCAGTAACAGATATTTTTCTGATCACTAGTCTCTTCTGATGCCCGAGGCCCTTAACTACTACTTTGAGAGTAGCCACAGAAATAGCATTTCTATCCAAATAAGTTTTCTCCCATAACATCCATGATTTTTTTGTGCTTGTAGTATGTGTGTGTATGGGTTCTTAAATGTGTGGGTACACATGTGTATCCATGTGCATGCATGTGGAGGCGAGAGGAAGACCCAAGGTCTTGTTTCTCAGGAATACTATTCATATCTTTTTGAGATGGGGTCTCTAGGTGCATTGTAGCTCCTAAATTATGTTAGCCTATCTTGCCTTAGATGCCAGTGGGTTCATCTGTCTTTGCCTCCCGTGCAGTGGGATCACAGGTACATGCAATCCTAACTGGCACCTATGTGAGTATTTGGAACCCAGCGCAGGTCTTTATTAAGCTTCTGAAATAATCACTTTTCCCACCCAGCTTTCTTCCCATTCTCAGTTCTAAGGCTGATACTTTGAGCTCTATGTTCTTCTGAATTCTGATTCACTTGGGACAGAAAGAGAGGAAGAAAGAGAGAAAGAAGTATTAATTGAGTACCTTAGACCCTGATATCACCCACTTCACATAATTTATATGAAGATGGAAAGTAGAAAGTGAAGTTGTATTTTAAAGTTACAAAGTCTATAACTCTAAGGATCCTATGACCCCACCACACACACAAATTAAATTTAAGTAGTTCCTAATTCTTTTTTAATGATTTTATTTTAAAAATATTTTATTTATTCATTTTTCAAGCAGAGAGACACAGAGACAGTGAGGAGAGAGAGAAAAAGAGAGAGAGAGAGAGAGCGAGAGAGAGCATCAGGGCCACCACCTTGTGTGTCTGGCTTATGTGGGTCCTGGGGAATTGAAGGGGGGAGGGGCTTGGGTACTGGAGGCAAGTGCCTTAACTGCTGAGCAATCTCTCCAGCCCAGTAGTTCCTAATTCTTATAGTGATGAAAATAAATAAAGCTTCTCTGTTTGAAACAGGATGACTAATGAGAGTAGATGAAAGTCCAAGAAAACAGCAGTGTCTCTGAAAGGATGGCAGCTCTGACAGGAAGACTGGTCACAAATAATTCCTAAGGATCCAGAATAAGATCAACATGATACCTTTAAAGACTGAAGTGTCATATACAATCATCTCTGAGATGCTTTAACATCTTGATTATAATATTAACAGAATCTCTTAAATCTTTAATTTGCCATATGTTATGTTAAAAGAGAGCTCATTAACATTGAGTGAACCTGATTTCTCTATTTGGAAATCATTCACTTAATTTAAAAAATATATTATATCTACTTGAAAGAGTGTGAGAGATAGAGAGAAAGAGACAGTCAGAGAGAGAGAGAGAGATCACAGCAGGGCTTCTTCCTGCTTCAAACACTAGATGAATATACCTCTTTGGACATCTGGCTTTACATGAGTTCTGAAGAGTTGATTCTCTAGCTGGCATGCTTGGTAAGCTAGTACCTTTAACCACCGAGAAGTCTCCCCAGTTAATGCTTCACTTAAATTTGTCATAAGATAACCTTAGAAACCATCACATTGACAAGAGGAGAACAGACCTGATCCAAGAACAGTGATGGGTTCATGCCACCATGGACCCTGGCACTTTAAAAATAATTTTCAAGTTATTTTTACCACTACTCATAATATTGTTCCTTTAAATCTTATTATCAGATCTTTATGCCTGAAAGATTTTGAGTATCCATGAAATCCAGATGTACAAAGTGATTCATGCATCTGTACTTTGTTTGCAGTACCTAAAGGTCCTGAAACATCCATCTTCTTTCTCTCTCTCTCTCTCTCTCTCTCTCTCTCTCTCTCTCTGTCTCTCTCTCCCTCTCTCTCTCCTTGCAAATAAATAAATATGTTTAAAAAAGAAATATTTTAAAATTGTTTGTGTTGTACGACCTTTTAGTGAGAAGATGTGAACAAGCCTCCACACATTCCAGATAAAGAAGCAATTAAAGGAACAAATTGTGATTTCACTCAGGTGTGCTGGGTGAACAAATGAGCTTAATTGGAGTTATTTAGAGGAGCATGGGATACTTATTGGTGAGTGTAATACTGCAGGAAAAAGATTTCCAATGGCTGTTAACTCCTTTTACATGTTCTGAGTGTGGTGGGGCCTTGTAAGGCCCTCTGACAACCAGGTCAAATCTTTAATGGGCTGAATTCTTTGAAGGTCTCCAGTGGGTAATCACAGCTTTTGGGAGTTCAAGAGGGCTCCAATCATGTCATACCTAGAATTCAACAGTATGCACCAAATGGGTGTGTGGTTATGTCTCAGCTGAAATTACAGCAATTAATTTGAGATGTGATTGTAAAAGTTTCACAGAGCATTTTCTTGTTGGCCCAAAGATCTAATATATTCAGAATCTGGAAAACTTGGACGTTTATCATTCTTACACTGGAAACACCACTGATCTATTCCAGGAGACATCAGTGAAGACATAACGTAGAGTCTTTCTCCTTGAGCATTGCATACCATTGTTGGGTAGGATAAGCCAATTAAAAAAAAATCACAACTCAGAAGGACCAGTGCTTTGTAGAGTATCTTGATCACTGACTGAGAGGAGTCTACTGTGGCTTGTGAGGAGGGTCAGAGGATGATTCCTGGAAACAACAAAATCTT
>PVHP010000383.1:145107-156503 GCA_004024765.1 Zapus hudsonius | reverse complement strand
AGACTGGGATGAGTACTAAGATATACAGGATACCTTGCCACAAGGACTAATACAGACAGCCCACAGAGGAGGATATACAACTGATCAGGGATGGGGAGGGGGGGAATTGGGGAATTCGGGATAACAACGCATGGTTTGCCCACTAAATAATGTAACACATTATGGACAATAAATATATATTAAAAATATATATATATATTTGAATTTTTAAAAAGTAAGAAATAGTCTAGTTAAGACTTGGACAGTTTTTACTGCTACTTGTTTCTAGAAACGTCTATACCCCAAGTAGACTTTCTCTTATTAAAATCTTCTAGCTCCCCTTCTTTGGAGAGCCTGTAACTTTTTTTTTCTGCTTTTTTGTCATAGTGCAGGACTTTTGGCATCGACTAGACTTAGCTTAGAACTGTTTCAGCTACCAAGCATTACTTGCAAATCAAACATCATTTTGAATACTTAAACAGCAAATGATATTGAAACCCTCAAAACCAATCACCAGCAATCATACCATGTACTGATCACATGTGCAAGGTTTTCTGATTTGGTTGACATTTCAGATATTTTCTCTTTCTGTCCACCAGCTATCTCCCGCTGACAGAAGTGCCTTGGCTTATTCCATAAATCTGGTAGCCACACAATGTGGCTATACTCATATTGGACCTAACTAAGAAAGAGAGCTCACTTTAGCCAGATGTTTTTGGAATGAAAAAATGCGAATAAGAATGTTCTCCAGATTTAGTTTCAAAGACAGAAGGAAAATGAGTGTTATGATAATAATCAAGACCAAATAACATATGATCACCAGGTTCCTCAACAGTAGCCAAGTATTGATTGGGAAGAACTTTTGAAAGGCAAAATTAAACTCTTCTCAAGTGTTTGAAGATATTCATGAGCTAACTTTTAATGCTAAAACAGATCATTTCATTTAATATTTAGAACAGATATCTTCTGGAATTTAGGAATCAGACCTCAGCTGACCGAGAATTATTTCATGTAGGAATGAGAAGTTCTACATGATACTCACTGTTATTATCCTTGTTTAATTTAATATTTATCTTCCAGTCAAAGAATGGATCCTGGGGCTGGGGAGATTGCTCAGTGGTTAAGACACTTGCCTCCAGTGTCTAAGGCCCCGGGGTTCAATTCCCCAGGACACCCACATAAGCCAGACCCACAAGGTGGTGGCCTTGGTGCTCTCTCTCTCTCTCTCTCTCTCTCTCTCTCTTTCTCTCTCTCTGTATCTCTCTGCTTGAAAATGAATAAATAAAATATTTTAAAGAAGAAGAAGAAGAAGAAGAAGAAGAAGAAGAAGAAGAAGAAGAAGAAGAAGAAGAAGAAGAAAAACAAACTGATGCATCATGTGTCACAAATATTTAATGGTTGACTTAATGGTCTTTTTAGCATTCATAGCTTAGATACCAATTCTACCTAAAAGTTGCTAAAGGATCACTTTAGATTTAAAAATTCTGACAGTCATCAGAATTCAGTAGACAACTATGTCCCAATTCAAAAATACATTTTAAATTTGTATAGTTGGTTCATTTTTAATATAAACCACAAACCACAAAATTTATTTTGTTACCACTTTTCAGTTATTGTGCTAGAAACAGTGCTCTCCACATAGAATTTACAGGATAAAGGGAAAAAGAGGAGCATTTAACACAATAAGAAAAATTCCATATTCTCTGGGAAGACTGTTAACAGGGGCAAGTGGCATGGGGGTTGAAAAGACAATGCCTGAAACATTATGGAAGAATCATTAAAATTAAAAATATAACTGTATGTCAAGGACACGAGTTCCGTATGTCAAAGAGCAATCTACAGTCTCATGTTTATCTTAGTGTCCACAATATCCAGTCATCCGTGAATAAAGAATTAGAATGAAATATGGCAAATCTTTATGAAAGCAAGAGAGAAGGGGGAGGGGAGGGAGAATTTGAATAAGGAAAGGAGGGAAGGTACCCTTCCATAATCTCAGCATCCAGGTAGTAGAGACACGAGGATCCAGAGTTTACACCCAGCTTCAGCTACTTGAGACCCTGACTCAAAACCAATGACCAAACAATACTGTGGTGTCAATTACAGCCACATAGATGAAATGGAAGGCAATATGCTGAATGAGATATGCAGGTGCAGAACTACAAATGCTGCATGAATTTAGGCTATCTGCTGCATCTGAACAAAACGAATTCAGAAGCAGATTGTAGAATGGTGGTTATCAGGGGCAGATGGCATGGACATTGAAAAGACAGTGCCCCAAACTTTGAAAATAGCTGAGAGGGTAGATTTTGCATGTTCATGCTACCAAGGAATTAGAAGTATGTGCATGAATGCCTATGTTAGTTAATTTAACTCAGCCACTCCTCCATAGATACAGGTTTCAAACATCATGTTCTACAGCATAAACTGAAGAATTGTATTTGTTCTTTGATAATAACAATAATAAAAAATGTAGGCATTGGAGAAAAGTCTACTTGTGATGACAACCTGAACTAAGTATTAAGTCAGTTTAGTAGAGAAGTAGACAAAAACAAATGTGAGTTATATCCCAGAATAAAGCTGGCAAAGCCTGCAGGTTGTGAAAACAAGGCACTTAGCTCTTGATTCTCTTATTTATCATTCTTTCTCTCCCTCCCTTCCTCTCTCCCTTCCTCCCTTTCTCTCATATCCCTTCACTTTTGCTCTCTTCTCTTCTCCTCTGTCTTCTTCCCCTTCCTCCCTCCAACTCAATCTGTCTCTGTCTCTGTTTCTCTCTCGCTCTCTCTCTCACTCTCTCTCTCTCCTGTAACCTATTGTCTCTTCCTACAATGCCTCCATAATCTTGGCCCACATATTCACCCCATTCATATTGGGATCCTTTAAGTTCCTGAAATACAACTAGATCTTTCTTGCTGAAATTATTTCACCAATGTTATTCTTTCTCTCTCAAATGTTTTTGTGTCTCTCTACTTGGCTGAAACTCTCTTATCACTTAAATTTGATAACATAAATATTCACTATAAGTAGCTCTTTTCTTTTTTCCTATATGTTTATAATGTACCATAATTATGTTCAATGCCCATTTCCCATTTTGATTTCTTCTTTTTTTTCTTTTTAAAAAAGAATCTTTTTGTTTTTCATATATGTGATGGTTAGGTTTTGTTGTCAACTTGATCATTTTGATTATCTTGGGTGGGTCTCTGAGGATGTTTGCGGGAAGGCAGCCTCCCAGTAGGGGGCAGGATGTAAAGAAGTTCAAAGAAGCTAGAACTAAACATCCTTTACTGTGTGGGCAGTACAGGAAGAAATTCCAGAGACTCAGGAAGCCATTAAGTCTGGGGAAGGGTTGCAAGACCCACCCTAAGGCTATGTAAAGGAGAAGAAATTCTCTTTGGCTCTCCTGCTTGTTTGCTAGTGTGTGTACAGTGTTGATGATGGGTTTTTCTCTCTGCTTGGACCTGTGAAAAGGACCCGCCTCTTTCAGTTTTATGAGACTTCCCCTGGATCTGTAGTTTAAATAAATCGTTTCCTCCCATAAACTGTGCCTGGTTTGGAGATTCATCCCAGTAGCGTGTGGCTGACTACGACAGTGTAATTCCATCTGTCATTTTTGATTTTGTGGTAAGTGCTTTTAGGGTCATATCCAAAGAACTTAGGACTCAGACCTATGTGATGGAGATTTTTTCTAGTTTTCTTTGCACAGTTTTTCGGCATTAGGACTTAGCTTTTTTAGGACATGCCTACAATGTAGTGAGGACTCACTGGACACTAAGACAGTGATATTTAAAGACGGACTAGCAGAACAGCCCCTGATGTACAATGATGTTTGTTGATCTGTATGAAAATAGATGTTTCTTGGATATGGACACAGAAGGGTGTTATGGTGTTGGTGACTGTCCCAAGGCCCCCTGAGCAGAGGCCTGATTATCAATCTGTGGTATTATTAGGAGGTTTTGGGGCTGAGGTGCCAGAGGAGGAAGGTCATTGGTAACATGTGACTGAAGAGGATATTGGAACTCTGTCTTTTGTGTTTTGAGTGCCATGTGTCTTGCAGTTTTTTTCACCATGTGATTCCATGATGTACTGCTTTGAAAAATGTTCAAAGGCATCAAGAAAAATTTACCACAGATTGAGAACTCTGGGGAAAAATTAACTTTTATTCTCTTTAAATTGTCTCTATTATTTCCAAACATTTATAAATAGCCGACTAACATAGGATTTGGTGATTCCAACAAGAATAGTTTAATTTTAGAGGTTGACTGAGACAGAAAGATTATAGTAAGAAAGTGATTAAGACAACAATTGTTAAAGGTTGTTCCATAAATGGAGCTAATAGTTGAAACTGTGTGAAAGGGAAAGCAAATGCTTTAGTTTTGTTTAAATAGTTGAGATCCATAAGAATACTTTGTGTGGATGGTGAGGGAATAAAATTGATGATGACTGTAATTTGGCCAAAAGAGGGAACATTTTAGCTCTGAACCTCATTTTCTAGGCTGAAGGGTGTTTTAAAGATTCAAGTCCCTTAATCTTTAACTCCTAGATAAAGAATAGTGCCTGGAAAGACTGTGTTTGCAACACAGATTGCAACAGCTTACAACCATGGACTTCTGCTGACTAGTTAAGTGTTTTAGAAGACATTGCTCACTGATAACCTCCCCGTGACGGTCTCCCAGGAGCCACTCATGTACAACTTAATGTATGAACAGAGTTTCATTTCTGATCTAAATTGGTGCAAAACAAGTTGTGCAACCAGGCAAAGCTGTTCAAACAAGTTACTCTACTTCACTCCTTCCCCCCTCCGCCTTTTCTTTTTCCTACTGAAAACCTAGTTCTCTTTCCCATGGTGAAATCATTGTTTGTGACTAGCTGAACTCATGTCACCAAATTTATTTTCTCCCCGAATAAAAACTTCCTTGATTTTATTTTATCCTCATTTATGATATGGAAAGCTATAGTGGAAAGGGAGAAAGAATGAGTCAATAAACTGAAATAAGTACATGAGGGATTATGGAGTCTTTGAGCAAGAAAATAACATTTTACTCAATATTTTTATCTGTTTTTTTTTGGCTGCTTATTGTGTTTATTTTAGAAAAATCAAGTTACTTTGTCTGTTACTACTGACAGTCAACACGAACCCTTCTCTGGCTCCAGATGTGTGATGTGTGGGCCTTTTTTCAACATCAATTATTTCTCCAATGTCAGATAGATGTTCATAATTAAATCTGGTCCAGACACTGCATAACCAGAGTTAGAGTTGGATCCCAAATAGTGAGAGCTCACTCTCCTCTTCAGATTGAACCAAAGAGTCAGGAATTGGGTACTTCCAAGTAACCATTCTAAATTATGGGTTCTCATCTTCTCAGTTTCCGTCATACACTAGAGCTACTCATAGAGCTAAGAAGGTCCTTTGACCGTGACTGTCTATTCGTTTCAAAGGACACATCAAAAGAACAAATGAACGATTAGATGAAGAGGTAAGGTACAGTGCACAGGAGCCCACAACTCCATGAGGCAGGATGAACCAGTATAATGGCTATGATTCAACAGCATGGGGATTCTCTGAAGCCTATTCCTTTGCAACAACACATGGCTTCATTATGTCAGTATTTTTATTAAATTACTGATGACAGGTGACCAAGTGAGCCTCAGCCCCACTCCATTCTTTGTGGGTCAGTTAGGAGATGGGGCTTAACATTTCCTTAGTCATGTGGTTGTGCTCTCTGAAGATCCCCAGCTGTCATGGTTTGGATGGAAAATACCTCCCTTAGACTCATGTGCTTGAATACTGAATCATCAGTTGTTGGTGGTGTTCTGGAAGGTTATGGAGACTTTAGGAGGTAGATTCTTACTGGAGGAAGTGTGGTTACCGGGAAAAACTTGATTTAGCTTGTAGCTTAGTCCCACTCCTGGTTCTCTCTCTCTCTCCTACCTCCTTGACGAGGTGATGCTATGATTTAAGCTTCCTGCTCCTGCCATGCTTGCCCCCCCATGTCTTTTACCATAATGGACTCTACATTCTGAAACTAGCACCCAAATAAACCCTTTATTACTACTCAGACATGCTCATGAGCATTAATATTCAGAAATAAAATTAATTTTCTCATCTCTCCTAAGCAAAAATCATACCTCTTGATTTGTTAAAAAAAAGTTAATTAATAGCAAGCATGTGCCTTTTAATACTTCCAAAGAATGATTAAGCATTCACTAATCCCTTTGTAGACCCAAAGCATTGTGAAAAACTACGTAGGAAATCTGAATAATAAGAAGCATTTGGTAATCAATATTATGTTTTAATTTATCTAAACTCTGACTTCCAAATTATTTTTTCTTTTAGCATTCTTTATTTACATTATTGTTTAATCATCTTACTTTAAGTAACTACATGGGTAACACAGTAAACCACAGTGAGCAAATGAGTAAATAACTCCACAGATCAGAGTGTATATATGAGCAAATCAAATGACAAGTGTTTTCCTAATAGATAGGTTTAATTTGGCAGTAAGAAGTTTAATTTGGAGATGGGGCGTAGGTAACATTAATAACTCTGACACAGGACAAAACACTACAAGTCTTTCATTATTGTGTAATTTTGTGAGCAGTAGACAATTTGACAGATGAATAGCAGTGTGGATTCTCAGGCCTAGAAATAGAGACTTGATTTATAGTCTGGAAAGCTTTGGATGCCTGCCTGAAGAATTCTAATATATTTCTACAAAATCAAGCAAAGGAATTCTGCACTTGGTTCTGTGTGTTTTAGGAAGCTTTAATATGGTGGTTTTAAGTAGGAGTTTGGGAATCTAGTTTGGCTTCGTTGGTGAGGACCCAGTTCTGAGCCATTGACTTAATAGTCACAACACACACACACACACAAAAGAAAGAAAGAAAGAAAGAATACAAATTGCAAACATAGAATCTGAATATAACATTGGAATAGAAGATATCAGTTTCGTAGTTACTTTTTATTTTGTTGCAAGTTATTTATTTTTTATTATTTTGTTGGCATACAAAGATTTAAGCATTATTCATTCTGGCATATTCAAAACCAGTTTAAGTAATTACTTGTTGGGGAAGAGAATCAACTATCATTTACTTTAAAGGGAATTTAATAGAAATAACTATAAAATGGATAACTGTTGACTATAGTAACTTGTAGTTGACTGGGAGATGTATGTAAGTAAAACAATTAGTTGCTAAAAAAAATGGAAAAAAAAAGTCAGTGTGCAATTTTCCAATCTTCCTTCTTCCCCCTTCACCTGCTTGTCTTGTGTGACTCCACATGCACCTTCCTGTTCCATGCACTTCTGTCCCATGCACTTCCTGTTCCATGCACTTCCTGTTCTCACTGTCCATTTCCACCATCAGATACAAGCCAGTGTGCTCCCTTCTGTTCCACATGCTCCTCTCCTGTCCCTGTCACCACCATGTGTGAGTGCGGGTACACTTGACCTCTCCGCACACATCATCCAGGGATGCCTATGCCGCCTGTGACCCCAGGTGCACTCACCTAGGTGCACTCACTTGTCTAGTCAACATGGCACTTCTCCACACACTCTTGTACTGCCTTCCAAATTTATCTTAGTCATACAACTGTGAGTCTGGGCACAGTCGTCTTCTCCACACACCCCTCCCTGAGTTGCCCATCACTGCCATTCTACATGTGAGTTTGGGCTCAATCATCTGCTCCTTCCATCCCACTCCAACACCCCCACCTACATTATGCAAATATCTTGGCTGCAAGATCAGGAACTATACATGTCCGCCCAGCTGAACTTATGTCTCCATACTTATTGATCCATGAATCAGCAACAACTGTTCCCGTAACTGCATTTCTAGCCTCGAATGAACCAACCAAAGGGAAGACTCAGACAAAGGAGCATCAAGTACCAATCTAAACACCCACTTAACACAGGTGTCCCAGAAAGATTGATCAACTCAATATCTCCAAATGGGCATGTCTCAATGTAAAACAAGCAACACAAATGCAAAAACAATGTCTCCTACAAAAAATGTTTAATCCCATAGTAGAGCCCACCCTCCCAGAGTTACTCAGAAGAAATTCCAGACAAGGAATTCAGAAGAATATCTATTTGTATTAAGAACTTTAAGAGAACATGAATAAAGGCCTGAATGAACTCCAACAGAACACGAAACAGTGAAGTGAAATGAGGAATTCAAACCAGGGTATGGAAATGAATGCAGTAAAGAGAAAGAAATGCAGCTGGAGAGATGGCTCAGTGGTTAAGACACTTACCTCCAGTGCCTAAGGCCCTGGGTTCAATTCCCCAGGACCCACATAAGCCAGACCCACAAGGTGGTGGCCCTGGTGTGCTCTCTCTCTCTCTCTCTCTCTCTCTTTCTCTCTCTCTCTCTCTCTCTCTCTGTGTGTGTGTGTGTGTTTGAAAAATGAATAAATAAAATATTTTAAAAAACCAAAAAAATTTTAAAAAAGAGAAAGAAATACATAAGACAAACCAAACTGCAATGATGCTGGAAAAGAAACATGTAATCATTCAAGTGAAAACTCCACAGAAAGCTTCAGCAGTATAATGAGCCATACGCAGGATGAGCAATCAGGACTCAAAGAAATATATGTGAAGAAAATGAGAGACATTTGGGACATCATGCAAAGACCAAATTTACAAATAATGGGCATAAAAAAGTAGCACTTCAAGGAAAAAGTGGAAAATATGTTCAATAAACTTATGGAAGAAATTTTCCTAATCTAGGGAAAGTGGACAGAATACTAAGCAAGACCAGAAAAGAAGCTGCTCATAGCCTATTAGAGTCATCAAAACACTAAATTCACAGAACAAAAAGGGTACTAAAATCCATAAGAGACAAATAGCAAGTCACATACAAAGGCAAGTCCATTATAATAATAGTCAAATTTTCCAATGGAAACTCTGAAAGCCAGAAGAACTTAGAATGATGAATTTTAAGTTTTGAAAGACAACAGCTGACAACCAAAACTGCTATACTCAGCAAAATTATTTCTCACAATATAAGAAAGAACAAAAATTTCCATGATAAATTTTGTGACCATTAAGCCAGCATTACAGAAGACACTGGAAGGAATTATTTGTACTGAACAGAGAGAAGAATAAAGACAAATAAGAGATTAGTGAAAAATAATCAATGCTAGAATAGATGTTGAGCAATGAAGACCAAGAAAATGCTAAATACTACACAAGCATCAACATGATAGGAATATCCTCACACCTTTCTGTAAAAGTTCTGACTGTTAGTGATCAATTCACCAGTCAAAATATATAGACTAAGAGGCTGCCTCAGAAAACAGTACCCACCTTTTTGTCTGTAATCAGGAGAGTCATCTGACTATCAAATATTAATACTACAAAGAGTGAAAGATGGAAAATTATATTCCAAGCAAATGTAAGCAAGAAAGAAATAGGTCTTACTATCCTAATATCTGACAAAATCAATTTGAAGCTAAAACTAGTCCAAAGAGATAAAGAAAGAAAATTCAATCCACTGAGAGGACACTACAATTCTAAAAATATATGCATGCAACACAGCGGCTCTCTACTTCATCAAGCAACTACTATTAGACAGGTAGGTGACTACAACATACCGTTCTCCAAAAGAAATGTCATACAGACAAAGAATGATCATAGAAGCATTAGAGGTCAATAATATCATAGCACAGACATATCATGAGTGCAGAGGGGATTCCACTTTAAAACTATATAATACACATTTTTCCCCAGAAGCTCCTGGGATTTATTCTAAAATATATTGGGACACAAAATTTCAATAAATTTAGAAAAATTGAAATAACTCTATGTATTTTATCTGACCTCAGTACAGTAAAATTAGAAATTCACAACATGAAAAACCACAAAATACACATTTTTTGGAGATTAAATAACACACAGTTGAATAATGGATAGGTTATTGAAGTTATCAAGAAGGACATGTAAAAATTCCTAGAATTGAATGAAAATGGGAGTATAAAACACCCAAACCTATGGGATAAAATCAAAACATTCAAGTGAGAGAAGGGCAAACTCTAAGTGCTTCCTTTGAAAAAATGGAGAGATCTCAAATCAATAACTTAATGACACACTGGAAGATCTTGGAAAAATAAGAATAAATGAAGTGAAAAATGCTAGATGAAAAGAAATAATTAAGATTAGGGCAGATATCAGTGAAACACAAATGGACAAAAAAAATCAGGAAACAGAATCAAAGAATTGGTCTTTTGAGAAAATAAAAAGAGATCAATAAACACTTAGCAAAATTATGTGAAGGAGAGAAAAAAAGGAAAGAAAGGGAAAGACACAGAAAATCCAAACCAATAAATAAGATTAGAAATAAAATGGAGATATCTTAACAAGTGCAAACGAAATCAAGAGAATGATAAGGATTATATTTCACAAATATGTAATCCCATCCAATGGAAAATTTAAAAAATAATGAATTTCTAAAAACATATGACCTACCAAAGTAAATTCATGATGAAATAAAATATTAAAACATAGGTATTATGAGTAATGCTTTTGGGTTGTTAATAAAATCTCTTCCAGCCAAAATCTCCAAGCTCAAATGGTTTCACTTTAGACTTTAATCAGTCCTTTATGGAAGAATGAAAATAATTGCATCTCAAGTTATCCCATAAAATTAAAGGAAAGCATGTTCCCTAACTCCTTCTACAAAGCCAGCATTACGGGAAGACCAAAACTGATAGGGACACAAACACAAAAAACTTTGAACCATTTTCTTCGATGAACACAGACACAAACATTCTCAATAACTGATTACAACCTGAATTCAAGAACATATTAAAGATCATTTACTTATGTCAAGTTGGCTTTATTTTGAAATACTAGAATGATTTTACATATACCAATCAATAAATATAATGCATTACATAAATATAGTCAATGACAGAGAACCCATCAACATCTCAGTTCATGCATAAAAAAGGCTTTCGACAAAACCAAACCCCATGAAAAATTGATCAGACCTGCAGCTCCCGGTCCCGGTCATTGGATCCTTCCTAAACTGAGCTGTTGATCAGAGACTGAAAAGGTCCCCAGAACAAGACAGGTTTCTGTCAGTGCTCTTGAATACCCACCCTAGACAAAAGATAATATCCTATTGCTGAAGAAACCACTGAAAGATATCGAACAACACCGAGACCCTGCAAGATCAAGAATGGTATCAAGTCCCTAGATGGTAGCAAGTGCAGTGCTAGAAGGCACAACATAAGCTGCCAGGGGAACTTGGTCAATGAGATTTGGAGAAAGCAGAGACCAGTGATACAAAATGCAGACTGTTGTCATCAGAAGGCTGAACTCACTTCCTTTTGCGAGAGATCAATAGACCCAGAAATGATCATTGGTGCAATAGAGGCGCCAAAACCTGGTGGGGGGGGGGAGGGATTAAACAGCTTTTAA